>JARQOC010000004.1:234384354-234397439 GCA_033576535.1 Allobates femoralis
TTTCTCTACAAGGTAAATATAACATGCACGTTTTGTTAATTGGTATAAGATGATGTATGAAGCACCTATAGGATACGTTCACACAACCTGGTCCGAATCCTGTCCACAAAAACAACTGACCTCAACTGGATGGCACTAAAACCCATACTATTTAATAGGGCTGTTCAAATGGCAGTTTGTATCAAATGGACTAAATGTCCAATGCTCTACCCTCTCCTATTGTATCCTCACTCTTGTAGACTGTGAGCCCTTACGGGCAGGGTCCTCTCCCTTCTACTGTATCCTCACTCAACCCTTGCAGACTGTGAGCCCTCACAGGCAAGTCCTCTCCACTCATCTACTGCATCTTCACTCATCCCCTGTAGACTTTGAGCCCTCACGGGCAGAGTCCTCTCTCCTCACCTACTACTTCCTCACCAATCCCTTGCAGACTGTGAACCCATTCGGACAGGTTGCTCTCCCTTCTACTATTTCCTCACCCATTCCTTGTAGACTGTGAGCCCTCGTGGGCAGGGTCCTCTCCCTTCTACTGTATCCTCACTCATCCTTTGTAGACTGTGAGCTCTTGCGGGCAGGATCCTCTCTCATCCTGTACCTATCTGTGCCTTGTATTGTTCATAAATATTGTACTTGTCTATGTATGCCCCTTTTTTACATGTAAAGCGCTATGGGATAAATAGCAATATAATAATAAATAATAATAATGTTGGAGTAAAACAAAAATCACAGCTTGCGCTAGTCTCTTCCATATTTGGGATGAAACTCGTGTATTCAACTTTTGGGCATGTAAACAAACTAAACTGAATCCCGTATAGCATGCAATTTTTTTATGCATACATTGCAATTATTATCATTGGAAACTGTATTTGGTCTTGTAAATTTAATTAACCCATGATTTACAAAAATGAATGTAAACAACGGGCATTCAGATTATATACAGATTGCATACAATGACATTACAAGTGAAAAGTTATCCAGTTTTTCTTTATAAAACTCAGATTTTTTTATATGCTCATGTGAATTTATACATATTAGTCTATATAACAATCAACTGCCATATATATGTAGCCAGGGGTGTAACTGTAACAGATGCAAGGGTTGCAATTGCACGCGCACCCTGGAGCCCAGGGTGTCCCAAAAGTCCCTTTGGCCTATAGAAAAGACTAATGCTATTAAAAAATTTGCAATAAATTGGCGCTCCATTGGAGCTTTCGCATCAGGGCCCATGAACTTCAAGTTACGCCACTGTAATGTAGCTCTTTATAATCATCCCTATTTAATAGTATAATATATATGTATATGTATATATGTCTATAAAATATGTATGTCATACCATATTTCAGAAGCAGGATGTTCACATTCATGAAATAGTTACATAGATGTGGCATTCATGGAAACAAACCTCTGCTGAATGAAATGTGGTCACAGATCAGCAATGTGCAGTGCCCCATTCACAATATACTCTATGTATTAAACTAGTATAATCATGCAAACACAAAAACAACAAACTATCAAGGATATAAAATAGAAGATAAGCTGGGACTATAGTAAGCACAAAAATCAGAGTGAGCTCTACAGCACCAATGTAACGTGTGATGAGTGGATTTCAGCACTAGCTGTGTGTGGACAGCACTCTCTACATTTCTTACAGCTGCATAGACATGGCTGCTGGTACAGGATTGTGGCCAGCTGTGCAGTATTTAGCCATTGGCCAATATCCCCTGCTTCTTGAGCTTAGTTTTTGGATCTCCAAGACTTTTGTAGACTTTCTGGTGACTTGATTAAGGAGTTTGCAGAACTTGGTCATCACGCAACTTTCAGCATCTCTCTTCTTGCTATACATGGGTCTGGAGGCTTCACAGGCCTTGACTGGCATTTCACATGAGTTTTTTTCTTTCTTCAAAACAAACAGCCTGTTGCAAACACAGCTGCCATATGGTAAAGTGCTTTTGATTAAATCATAAATCCAGTCTATATTCTGTTTTATTACATTTTTTTCCAGCATTGAACAAATAGAAGGTTTAGGGTGCCTGGAAGGCCAGAGTGGCTTGTCTTGATGAAAATCCAGGGAGAGAACCTTCCCCAGATGTCCTACCGTCTGGTCTGCAGATAAAATATGTTGTAAACGTTTCTAACAAAATATTTGAAGAGCAAATATTAACAAATGGAAATCCATGCAAGGCAGCTCACATAGCCTGTTAAATGACTAATTGTCCATCATTAGCCAGACTCTCACACATCTGAGCACTCCACAAAGAATAGAGACTATTTTAAAATACCATATGTTCCAAATTATACATTAACTACGACCAAACCACAGCTTGCTTCTCACTATAATCTTTAATACCAGGTCAGGAGAGTTTTATTAAAGGGAAAACAACTCTAATAGTCGCCATTCAGCAGAGCTTCCTAATAAAGATAACACAATAGCACAGTAATGGATGTGTGTGCTCATGTTGTTCACTGACATTTATGTTCAGCTTGATAGACTCAAGCAGGGTTGTAGTTATTAATGAGAATGGAACCAATAAGTATTGGTTGTGCAATCTGAATGGATGCAAACCATATCAGGAATGTGCACGACCAGGCCAAATCTCAGCCATTCCTGGAGCATCGGTTTTGTGGGAAATTCCTATTCCATTTTTATCAATGTATGAAATGATTACCTAACATTAAGTATTACATGTAAATCATCATATTCAACACCTCTCTGTCCATAACCTACTATGGAAAATCGTATGTTAGAAAATCCTCTCCATAAAGTCAACTGCTATACAAAGATACCCAGAGGCTTATGACATATTCATGTCATAGTGCTCGTAAACTCATAGTTATACAATACAAGAGTTTCTGCAATAAGGTCTCAAATAAATATGTGGTTCCCAAAAAGAAAAGAATGACTTTACTAAGATCCAATTGAATAGCTCACAATAACTAATAGGATGCATGGATTTGTGGAAAGAAGACAAAGGAGAATGGAAATATTGTGGTTGAACCAACATCTACTAGGGCTTCTTATAGAAACTGTAACATGAATATGCTGGTTTGATGGTCAATTCAATGATTCATTGATTAGCATTTAGTTATGGATTATACTAACATGGTAACTTAAAAAAGGGAGACGGTGGCCCGGCATCTGGACAGTTGTACAATGGTCAGTCAAGTGCTATTTTGCACTACAAGATATGCAGTAGTGAGTGAGATTGTGATACTGGGAACTTACTTGTTTCATCTAAGCTTATAATATAGAAACAATGTATATGTGATCATATTGTTTTATAAATGTTAGTAGCTTAAATGCAAGAAGAAACCTACATAAATTGATATGCAGCTATAATATTCTGCATGGC
The DNA here is from genome assembly GCA_033576535.1 of Allobates femoralis. NCBI lineage: Eukaryota > Metazoa > Chordata > Amphibia > Anura > Aromobatidae > Allobates > Allobates femoralis. The sequence goes on from JARQOC010000004.1 coordinate 234,387,705, forward strand.
CCAATACCAAGAATCAAATAACTGACCTCATATTTTATGACTTGGGTGATTATTGGAATGCGTAATTTGCACACAGACGTTTGCTAGACTTTTATTAGTTTGTCCTAAAAAAAATATTCCCATCAGTACCCTGTCTTTTTTTATCATGGCACAACATGAGGAATGGCTATCAAAGAAAAAATCTAGAAATTCATTGGAAGTCCACATTTACTAATAATTTTATTGTTGTAGAGATGGTAATTAACAATACATGAGTCACAATACAAAATTTCCAAATCCTGTGGAGACCATTACACCTATTACTCTGCAAATAGGTAGTGGTGTGTATCAGTTTGAGACACAGATTTTCCATAGCAAAGAGCAGGAGACACTTTGTGAATAATTTTCATCCAGATCTCATGGTGCAAAATGGACTGGAGCGTGAATATACCCTAAATCATGTAGAGTAAGACTGGAAAAGATATGGAAGCGCAAATAAGGTCTTATCCTCAATAAAAACCATACACAATTTAATTGTTGCTGCTCACCTGGTCAGGTTGTGTGACCCACAACCAGTTTATAAGGCATGCATCGGCTGCTGCAGAATCCATGAAACCACTTCAACCTCCCTCCTTCCTCATGAAAAAACCAAGTTGTTGGTTGGTTGGTTTCCTGAGGAAAAAGCAATTTTGACGCTCCTAAATGCATTGCATAAAGCCACCAATCTAGATCCTGATAACCCTTTGGGCCTAATCACTTCACAGCAACGCGGATCATCCACTTACAGTCCCTGACAGAAGTTATGTCGCTTATCCATGTTATGTAAATAAAAGCTTAGAACCTGACATTAAATTCATCCATTAGTTGTATAAATTACTCTTTTGAAAGCTGAAATCCTCCCATATTTGGTTTAGGTTAACAAAAATAAATTGGCATCAATGCTGAAATATTGATCATTTAATGAACACAGCAGTATGGTCAGATTTTGGCAAGACAAAAGTTTTGTCGCCCACAAAAAGTAATGTGATATTCAAACAAATAATTAATTTAAAATACAAATATATGTTGCATAACATTGGTAAATGAAGTTGTGGTGCTATTAGAGTCATATTTAATATTTTGTGTGATTTCCATCAGCTTGAAGGACTGCATCCATGCGGTTCAACAATGATTCATACAATTTATTAATTATATCATCAGGAATAGCAAAGAATGCAGTCTTACATGCCTCCCAGAGTTCATCTAGATTCTTTAGTTTTGTCTTCCAAGCTTCATCTTTCATCCTACCCCAAAACATGCTCAATGATGTTCATGTCTGGTGACTGGGTTGGCCAGTCCTTGAGCATCTTGATCTTTTTTGCCTGGAGGAACTTTGTTGTAGAGATGGATGTATGAGATGGAGCACCATCCTGCTGTAGAATTTGATCACTTTTATGATTTGGAATGTAAGAGGTAGCTAATACTTCTTGCTATTTTAAACTATTGATATTGTCTTCCACCTTGCAAATGTTTTGCACACCGCATACTGAATGTAACCCCAGACCATGATCTTTCCACCACCAAATTTAACTGTTTTCTGGGTTTATTTTTGATCCATACAGGCTCCAGGAGGTCTCCTGCAGTATTTGCTGCGGCTGTGGTGAAATTCTACTGAGAATTCACAGAGATATCCACCTTCTGCCACTTTTCCAGCGTTTAGCAGGTTGTGGGACTTTGCAAATGCCACACGGTTTTTTATGTACCTTTTGTTTAGTGCTGGCTTCTGGGCACGGTATTGACCATGGAGGCCATTTTGAGACAGAATCCTACAAACTGTTCTAGTTCACACAGGGACTTGAGGTGACCAGGCCTATTGGAGCTCTGCTGCAGTGGAATAGGGGTTTCCTTTGGATTTTCTAAACAAAGTAACGTTCCTCCTGAGCAGTTGTCTTGTGCGGACCTGGGCTTGTCAAACACATCTCCAGTCTCTTCAAATCTTTTTTTCATTCTTTGTACTTGATGCTGAGACACATTAAAGGTGCCAGCCATCTCTGCAGTGGATCTGGTCTTCAGCCTCTTGATAATCAATGCTTTGGTCACAGGGTGGATTTTTGGCATGTTGTCAGAGCTCAAGTTGCAGTTTAAGTGAAGGTCTGGGGTGCTGGGTTTCTTTTTATACACACCCACTAATTAACCAATCAGTTACGGAGCACAGGTGAGTATGTAAACTAGGATTGGGTGCATTATATGACCAGGCCACAAAACATTTGTCTTGCGAAAATCTGACCATTCTGTGTTCATTAAATGATAAAAATTTCAGCATTGATGCCAAATTATTTTCTTAACCTAAACTACATTTCGGAGGGTTTCAGCTTTCAAAAGAGTCATTTATACAACCAATGGATGAATTTACCATCAGGTTATAAGCTTTTATTTACATCACATGGATAAGCGACATAACTTCTGTCAGGGACTGTATATATCCACTTCTTTATACCCTAAATCATGTCACACTGCTTCTATCAGTTGATATAATCTCCATCACACTGGGGTTTGAGTCAGAGTTTGCTGACACTTTCTCTACTTGAGTCTATGTGGTCACATCTGTGCTACATAAACTGCAGAACCTCTTTTATGTTGTAATTACATATATTGTCCAACCAATCTCTCCACAACTAGCAGAGCACAATCTTTTTTGACAAACAGAAAAACTCCTGCCTCCTACTGCTAAAAAACAGTTCAGCATCTATGCCCCTTTACTTATAATCATCTAATGTAGCTTAAACTAGCCTAGCACTAACAAAGCAAATGTAATATCAAGTGATCTTCACTGTGCTATCAAAGAAGTAAAAGAATCCATACTATCTATGAATAGAAAGATGGGGAGGGAGCAGTTAGCTAATTTAAATTAACTTAAATATCCTGGTCTAGATAAATTACATCCTGGGGTACTAAAAGTGTTATCAGAAGAAATTGAAAACCCTCTAGTCAAAATATTTAAAAAATTCCTGGAGGACAGAAGTTCCAGAAGACTAGAGGACAAATGTTGGCCCTATCTTCAAAAAAGAAAAGAACTGATGCTCCCCACCGAGGGTCCCTCCCATGTGGTTTCGGTGCTCTATAGCCTGATCCTGAACTCGCTCCACACTGGCACGCTTGGATTTATGGAGGCTTGGGAGAGAGATCTGGGGATCACCTTTTCTGAGGCAGACAGCTTAAAAATTTTTACTCTTGTGCACAAGATGACAATGTCTAGTCAAGCGCAAGAGAGAAATTATAAATTGCTGACGCGTTGGTACAGATGCCCTACCCTGCTCCACAGGATTAATCCGGAAGTCTCAGACACTTGCTGGAGATGCGGTTCTGCTGTGGGCTCTATGCTTCATGTCTGGTGGTCCTGCGATCTCCTGCAACCCTTCTGGGCCTCGGTTTTCGATGCCTTCCATCTAATGACTGGGGTCCGCCGTGAACCCTCTCCACAATTAGCTCTGTTATCTCTGATACCCGGCTCGATAACCTCCATCAAAAAGGGGATCCTGAGGTTCTGCCTAATAGCTGCCAGGGCAGTTATTCCCCGACACTGGAGGTCCACTGAGGTCCCCTCTACAGTGGAATGGATATCTGAAATGGATAGGTTGCACCGTATGGAATCGCTTGCAACGGGAGATAGTGACGCCGGGTATGAACAGGGGCGCACTTGGTTCCTCTGGCAATCCTTTAAGGAGGGCCAGGGGTTCTTGACTTGGTTGCGCACCTACTCGTAATTTCCAACACCTGGGCGTCTAGACTGCTGGGTCTTTCCATTCCCCCCCCTCTTACCCCTCCTACCCCTTTCTAATTTTTCTCTTTTTTTTCTTCTCCCTTCTTATGTCTCAGTGTATACATTTCTCATTGGCTGTGTGTGTTTTCTAAGTTTTGATCCAGACGTGATTTTCAGGTAATGAAACATGCATTCTCTTGTTGGGGGTTTTACTGGTGTCCCTTTGTAGCTGATTTCTTACAGCTGTAATATGCCACTGTACTAGGATCTGGATTCTGTATTGGTTATTTCTATTGTTATGCTTGTTTGAAACTTTAATAAATATATTTACAGAAAAAAAAAAGAAAAGAAGATGAAGCCAAAAAACTAAAGGTCAGTGAGCCTTCCTTCAATACCAGGAAAGATCTTTGAACAAACTATTAAACAACATTTATGTAAGTATTTGGATAAGAAAACAGAAAACAAAAAGAGCCAGCATGGGCTTTGTAGCAAAATGTCATGCCAGACTAATCTAATTTCTTTCTATGACAGAATCACTGACTGAGTGGATCAGGGAAACGCAGTAGATATAGTATATCTCATCTTCAGTAAAGCATTTAATAAAGTATTGTAAAAGAAAGAGAAAAAATGAGAGTTCTACAGCCCAGGTATCTAGACCACGTATCTGCTGTCCACACCAGTGTATTTTGCAAAAATAGTATTTTATTCAATGCAGTGGATACAGTAAATGAACGTGTACAAGGTAACGAATGACAAGGATACAAGACTAAGAGGGAGACAAATGACAGGTGGGCAAGACAGGCAAGGACTGTGTATAGGGTTCAGAGGGGTAGTAAAGTGACATGTGCTAAGGTGCATAGATCCGGGTAAGGTGCGGTTCAACTAAATAAATGTAGCATTTCCCTGATCTAGACAACATAAGTGCACAGTAGTAGCTTACCCATAAACCTCGTCAGGGGTCCCTGTCAAATCTGCCCACCGGTCCAGTAGCTGGCTTTACTACCCCTCTGAACCCTATACACAGTCCTTGCCTGTCTTGCCCACCTGTCATTTGTCTCCCTCTTAGTCTTGTATCCTTGTCATTCGTTACCTTGTACACGTTCATTTACTGTATCCACTGCATTGAATAAAATACTATTTTTGCAAAATACACTGGTGTGGACAGCAGATACGTGGTCTAGATACCTGGGCTGTTAGAACTCTCATTTTTTCTCTTTCTTTTACAATGTGTTCTGAGTAGTCTGCCCCTTAACATGGTCATACCCGGTCCTCCTTTTCTCATTTAATAAAGTATCTCATACTATGTTTATTGAAAAATGAATTGACAAGGCTACGGTTAGGTGGATTCATAACTAGCTTAGTGATCGTTTTCAAAGAGTGGTAATAAAATTGGAAGAGTGCTTCAAATGGGCTGCCATAAGGCTCTGTCTTGGACCCAGTGCTGTTCAACATTCTTAAAAATGATCTAGATAAGGGAACTAATCAAATTTGCAAATGATGCAGAGCTAGGAGGGATAACACTAGAGAAGATAGAGAAAGGATTCAAAAGGCTCTAGACAAGCTGTAACAACGGGCATTGAGTGACTAATAGAATGGTATTTAACAGGGAGGAATGAAAAATTCTACATCTGGGCAAGAAGAACGAAAATATCCCATACAGAATGGGAGGAATAGAACCAAGCAACAGTATGTGTAAAAAAGACTTGGGTATACTAATAGATCACAGGCTGAACATGAGTCAACAGTGTGATGCACCAGCAAAAAGACAAAGTAATGGCATTTATTAACAGAAGCATAGAGCCTAAATCACGTGAAGTAATTATCCCCCCTATTCTTCTTTGGTCAGACCTCATCTGTAATACTGTGTCCAGTTCTGGACACCACATTTTAAAAAAGACATTGAAAAACTGGAGTAAGTTCAGAGAAGAGCTATTAGGATGGGGAGCAGGCTGAAAACTATGTCCCACGCAGAACACTTAAAAGAAATGGGAATGTTTAACTTGCAAAAAAGACGTCGAAAAGAAGACTTAATAGCTATCTACAAATATGTGACAGTGTAAAGGGATCATCCTTATTCTCATTTGCACATGTAAACATGGGAAGCAATGACAGGAAGCTGAATGGGAGAAAATACAGATTAGATATTATAAAAAGTTTTTGACAGTTACAGTGATGACTGGGGGGAATAGGCAGCACAAAAGGTAGTGAGTAGAGATGAGCAAACGTTTGGATGCTCAGGTTTGGGTGCTGCCTGATCAGTACCCGCGTGTGACCTTGTACATCCTCAGAAATCATTTATTGGCTAATTGGCTCTCCACCCACTTATAGCCTGTCATGAAAAAAAGACTTCCGGGGCGGAGTTTTTAAATTTTTTTTATTTTCTGACCATACTATGGAGATCGATAATGCAGGATTTAACCCCAGTGCGAGCTGATCCCACACTGTCAGCGGCTTGCACTTGCCCGACCACTCAGTGTACCAGAGCACAGCAATCCTAGCTCCAGCACTTAGAAGATGGAAATCCCTCAAATTCCAGCTCTGAACAGGTTCATCTCTAGTGGTGAGGTCTCTTTCAATGGAAGTCCTCACATAGAGGCTGGTTAGAGATTGGTCAGACATGGTTTAGTGAATCCTGCATAGGGTAGGGAGCTTGACTCGATGACCCAAGAGGTCCCTTCCAATTTAATGTTCTATGATTCTACTGCTTGTTCACTATGTAAATTGCACACAATTGCATTAACTCGTGGCTACCTAGATGTCCAGCACATTTCAAAGGCCTCCAACTGCAACCAATGTACTATTGTCTCTGGCTTCTAAAGGACACTGCCCCAAAATACGTGGTGTCTGAGCAATAGATACAATTCGTTCTCGTTCATGGTCTGAAGAGATTTCTGTGTTATTTGATATAAATAAACTTCACCTGCTTTGACTTTTACTTATCCAACTACAATTCCTGTATGCTGCCTTGGAGCTGCATTTTGTTACGATACTTGTAGAAACAGCTGGAATCTGATGGCTAGATGGGCATGAGCAGGGAGCAGCAGGAATTGGTAGTAGTTCTTAGATTCAGGATTGGGAAAAGGAAAAACAATCTGGAGATGGGTGGGAACAGTCTGAGCAAGACAGTTCTCAGGACCTGGAGATTTGAACTAGACAGCAGCTAGACACAATACTCAAGAAATGAGTGAATGTTCAATGTGGCTATAAGTAGGCTCAAACAGGAAACAAGATGGCTTTCTCAGGTTGAGCAGAAGCTATCTTACTAAAAAGCACTTTGCCAGGGTACAATAACAGCCTCAAGTGGAAAGGAGTGAAATTGCAGCAGAATTTAGGAAAGCGAGTAATAGGAGCCAGGAGTCAGTCCAGAGACGACAACAGACATATTTTGATGTTCACTCCAGTTCATTCACACCATTTTTACAAGTCACACTAAAGAAAATGTAACTCATTAGACATTCCATACCTCCTTGGAGGTTTAATGGGATGCACCACTCTGGCACTAAAAACTGACTATTCCTTAATGATATTTAGTTACTCTACTGGGTAACATCTATTTCCTCCCTCTGTCCCTTCAATAAAATCATTGTTTTGTACCTCTGCCTCAAAGATGGTCATGTCATGGGCATAGGCAGTACATTGATCTGATTGAACCACACCTTTCCTGCCTTACCTGTACTTGGTTGTGTAGATGTGGTTCAGACTTACCTGCTCCCTTTGCCACTGCAGTGGCCATCTGGGATTCAGGAGGACCAAAACACTAATAGGAGCATGTTGGTTGACTATGCATGTGAGATAATTAGTCATTGTTCAGCCCCAAGTGTGGAAGGTTGCTTTTATGAAGAAGAACTCAATCTCAGAAGCTCCACTATTTGCTTTAGTGTAAATCTCACTAAAACGTAAATCTGACGTCACAAGGAGCAGTAGAGGAGGGCAGACCCAGAAGAAGAGGAGGCGGTGGCAGACACATAGAGGGGCAGAACACACAAGGAGAAGGCAGGGAAGATTGTGCCAGGGGTGAGGACCTTTTATTCAGATCCAACCCAGGCAACCTCTTATCTGTAAAGTTTGAAAAGCCTTTTTTATAGCTTACAGGGGGGCTAGAGACATGGGGTAACCCTTCCCTGAATGCAGCAGACATGCTGCGTTTAGTGCTGCATTTAGTTTTCTATGCACCAGGGGGTGACAGGTCCTCTTTAAGGAGGCCATAGAGTTCAAAACTACTACTCAGAATTTAGATATTGGGCTCTATTGACCTTCTGGAACGACTATACTCTTCGTAGTCAGTTCTGTGAGGGACATTCAAGCCAGATTAGGGACATGATGTCTTAGAGTTTATTACACCCGAAGGGCGTGGAGTTGTAAAGTGAACTCACTGAGCCACTGGTGAAGCAGTTGTAGCTGAGTACCCAATACAGCAAGAGACTGGAGAGTGACTTCAAGGATATTTATTAAAGGAATTATTAACAAAAGGAAAACTGTCTGAGGAGAGGACCCTCTGGATCACCACAGCAAACTCTCCTAGGGAAGCACCGGCGAGGTAACTCCTGTACAGTGATAAACTCGGCACAGTACCAGGAGGTCTAAATGCCACAAATTTCCGGACCAGATGGGTGACCTGTAAAGACTGAAGCAGTAAAAATGGGAAAACTGCAGAATGCTAGCTCTGTCAGTGGGGGGAATCCTGAGAGCTCTGTACAATCCTGGAAAGGCTGATCCAACCAGTAGAAGAATCCGGAAGGTTCCATGCAATTCAATTCAATTCAAATGAGCTTTATTGGCAGGACTAAGTACATATCAGCATTGTCAAAGCAAATAGTAAAAATAGGGGGACGGGAGTGGGGAGCGGGCAGGCATATTGAGGTCCATGATATATCGAGATCCTTTTAGAGGGTGGGGACATGTCCAGGGTGGGGTATATAAGTCAATTCAAGAGAGCGTTGGACAGCCTGAGGTGGGATCCGGAATATCCAGAGAGAACAAGGATAACGGACTGTCAGCGGAGGATTCTGTGGAGACAGAGATGCAAGAACAATGCAGAGCACAATAAGCTACAGTCTTCTTAGTGCTTAGCACAGCAGGAGTTCCACCTGGACACTGGCAACATTTCAAGGGAATGAACACATTGTCCAGGCACTACTCATAGGGGGAGGATGCCTTTTATACACAGAGTTGCTCAACACAGGCTGAGAGACCTAATCAGCAACAAGTGTACTGTCTCTTTAAATGTGTGCAGGATGCAGTGCGTGCGCGCAACCTGAGAACATTCCCAGGAGACCTGCCACGAGGATGCAGGTTCTTGGACGAGAAGGAAGCAGTCGGCTGCATCGAATCCCTGGCAGGGTGAGCAGAACTAGCGAAGCTGCGTGATGGGCACTGATCTCCCTGCTTAGCAGAGACCAGCCCTGCAGCAGGGACTGATCGAGTGAGGCGCATAGCTGTGTGATAGACACTGGTCTCCCTTTCCATGAGAGACCGGCCCCGTGGCTGAGTGCATGACTCCGTCCTTGACCGCAGCCTCTGGAGGAAGGTCACTTGTTTGGTTTCCTGAGGAAGAAGTGAGGAAAGCACTTCAAAACTCATTGAATAAAACCACATATGATTTACATATATATTTTAGACCTTCGTTTCATCATACAGAAACACAGATTCCTCATCCACCCCTTATATCCAGTGTTTCTGCATACTTGATTGTCATGTGGCATCTGGATTTCTGTAGCAGCTCTTCCATTCATATATAACTGGTTGTGTGTCACACAACCCGAGTAGATGTGCGAGCCAATAATTCATTTTATTGTTTTGTTATCAGGAAAATACCCTATTTCGATAGATGACTGAGAGATAGAGATACATTAAAATGCATTTCAGTGGTATCTTGTTCAAAACCAGATGACACTATTTTAGCTGGGCATCCAGATTTTTCTGCCATGTGAGGGTCTCTTTCTAGACCTTTTTGGTATTAGATTTGTAAGGATACTGAAAAGTATGTCAGTAATTGCAGAATCTGTGGCAGGAATAAG
>JARQOC010000004.1:234397539-234408384 GCA_033576535.1 Allobates femoralis
GAAGGCGGAAGACGCGGAATGAAGCCCGGGATCGTGATGTCAGCAAGCGGCGGGACAGCGCGACAGGACAGTGATAAGTATGATTTTACTTTACAGGTTTGCCGAGCAAGGGGGGGGGGGGGGGGCCCTGGATCATGATGGGGGGGCCTGTATACCTCCGGGGGCTGCTGCTGTATACTGTATACTCGCGTATAAGCCGAGGGGGACTTTTCAGCCCAAATTTTGGGCTGAAAAACTCGGCTTATACGCGAGTATATACGGTAATGCTTGTTATTATTTGATTCTCGTGCTATCATGTTTATGATGCTTGTGCTTTTTCTATTACAGGCTCTTCTCTCCTTGTTCACTATCTATTATAGGTAGAGGAGTTCTTAGCTCTTAGTCCATGTGTGTTATTGGAATGAGAGGTTTCTTGCCTTTGTGGTATATTTATACTGATATACCTGATAGCACAGTGCTTGATAAATGATTTTGTGCATTTGTTATATTATATTTGTGCTCACTTGTTCATAATTGTGTCCAGCCATTTTGACAGATTGGGTTTGAAGGATTTTCTTTCTATATCATGCAGTTCTGTTTGCTTTTTAAATGGTTTTAAAGTGATTGCCTGTAACTTTGCATGTGTACACTTAATAAAAATTATTTGATTTATTTGATATATGGCTTGATCCCAATCCATTATACACGCTTTCTCTTCTTCTACATTTAAAGATAAAGATTCCTGGGACAGATCAGGACTACAAGACCCCAGGTAACTTCAGTTGCACCACAAGCAATGTGGTGTATTTTATAATATGTACCAAATGTCCAACAGCTGGCATGTACATGAGACAGGACAAAAATTCAGAACAAGAATGAATTTTCAGCTCCACTCAATAAAAGAAAAGCGTATGGATCTACCTGTAGCAAAGTATTTTTCCAGCCCTGACCACAGTGAAACCGATATTAGTCTGCTCATTTTAAAAAGCAACTTCAAATCTCAGAGAGAAGAGAGAAGAAGTAGGAATACAAATAATAACGACCTTTGACACAGTCAAAACAGGATTAAATGTCTCACATGGATTCATGCGTTTTTATATAAAATGAAAGAGCATTTGGGGACACCACAGATTCATGCGTCTTTATATAAAATGAAAGGCCATTTGGGATATCACATCTCTAACAGACTCCAGTTGAGGATAATGAACTTTTGACACTTCCTATGTGAACTGTCTCACTTCAATTTATGGCTTTCTACAACTCACTGAGTAATCTTCAGGTCTCCACAGGCCACTAATCATAGAACAATAATACAATCGGTTCCTCTTATCTAAGAATTTTGACTTTACTTTCCCAGCTCCTTCCCCCCTCCCTGGCCTGACTCTGCTTTACGTCCCCTGTCGTATTTACTACAGCATCTAACCCTCCTTTTTTTTTTTTGCTTTTGCTTTTTGTGTGTCTCCAGAATTTGTGTCATAATCAGCCCGATGAAGTGACCATAGTGTCCCAAAAGCTTGCTATGCCTACCATCTTTTCAGTTAGCCATTAAAAGGTATCAACCACTGAGGACTCTCAGATTCCAATATTTTTCTGTCTACTGCTAACATGGTAAAAATATTTTTTTACCTTAAAGAAAACTATTAATGTCTATTTTTTAAAGCATTCTTACCTTGCAGTATGAACATTTTTATTTTTTTATGTAACATCTAGACCTACCTATTATGAACTCCACATATTTTCATTATTAGCTAACAATTATATTCACCGAGAAGGCCAAAAGCCAATATTTAGTAATACCACATACCGTAGCTCTTAGGCAATAGTATATCTATGGAACACTTATGGTTAATTCATATTGCCATCTTTAATTTGTTTATTGTACTTCCATCTTCAAAGGATTTTCCCACTAGCTTCACAAATATAATTATGTAAAGTGTAGAAAATATCCCATTGTAATTCTAAGAATTTAAATATTGGTTGTATTTTATGACATATTTTAAGTTTTTCTGTGTAGATTACAGTACCTCTAGATAACATACTGTATTGCTACCATACACATATTATCTTATTATTCTTTACATTTTTTTCTATAAAGACCACTAATAGAATACTACAACTTAGCCTTCAAGCTAAATTAATTCTTGAAAAAGCTATTTAAAAAATAAAAAGAGATCACCACAATACAATTCCTGCCCATTAGTACGCATTAGGAAGAATAGCTTTGACAATTTAGCAACCACGTGAACAGACATTTCAGCACTTACTTTAAAAGTACATGAAAAAAAGCAATTTACTGTGGTTGCTGCTGTAAAAATTCGTATTGCTATGAGTACTGTATTTAGTACATTATGTAATCCAGCCTAGCACAGGACATGCAGTACTTTGCAGAATGATAAAAAACAGCGTACAAATGATTAAATGCAAGACCACAAGACCAAAGCAAAATGACACCATCCCAATGCATCAGGTACTTTCTTTGAATATCAATTATTCTCATCATAACTATTCATTTATGGATTCATGTTTTTTTTGTGTCATGTAAACACCATCTTTTACTTACATCAGCATTTTATATAAATGTAGCATCTATACAAATACATCAAATAGATTATGCAGTTAATATTTAGTTGGATTGTATGATGCTAGAAAAGTAAAGTGAATGGACTATTGTAATAATTGTTGGTTTCTGGTGAATAATGAATATTTATTTCCTAACAGTTGGTAAAATGAATGGATGTTAATAACAAAATAATATCAAAACAAGACTTCATGCACATCAGTGCATTATTCCCTGAATGCGGAAGAACATAAAACACGGTAAAGGAGAAAATAATGTCTACAACACAACAACAGATAGAAAGTGTGCAGAGGTAGACAGGGACCCAAGGTGAGACTTAAAGGGTTATCCAGGAATTATAAAAAAAATAACTGTCACCTACTTGCCTGTTGTGCTCGTCACCGTTCACCACCGACTCGGAGCAGTCTTTGACCGCACCTATCAGCGATTTTGCCGCTTCCAATGACATCATGTCAACAGAGGGGCTGCTTTTCTCCTCCATCGACGGACATATAGCCCACGTCACACTGATTGATAGCTGGCTCCCCCAATCAGGTAGTGAGGAGCTGGCTGTCAGTAAGCGTGACGTCGGCCATGCACCCACTTCCACAGAGCTGGGCAGAAAAGTCCACTGTCGCTCTGTTTACCCTGTCATGCTATCCGCAGCAGGAGTGGTCTGGGACTGCTCTGTGCTGGGGGTGAATGATGCCAGGCACAACAGGCAGGTGGATGGATGCTACCTGCCTGTTAGTGCTTGGGCACATTTTGTTTAATAAAAATCCAGGATACCCTTTAAGGCATGTCCTCAAAGCTGGAAAAAGAAGAATAATTAAAGCAAAGGTAGCCTCCCACCTACCTGAGAATTGAGAATGAGTGCTGGGAAGGTTAAGTGAGCAAACACAGAGCATAACACAACTGGTCTCTGCCTAGCAGACAAAATCCTTTAGTTGCAGGGCTGGAACTCTTTAGCTGAAATCTACCTAGAAATAGCCACCAAAGAAGACTGGTGCAAGGAGAGTATAAATAGCCCCACCCAAACTGGGATGGAAAAGTGAGAAAACCTGATTAGCAGCAAAGCCAGGGAAGAAAACAAAGATAGGAGAACCATCAGCAGTTGGACAGAGACTGACCAGGCTGTGACTCAGCATGGATGGAGACCAACCATGCAGCAAGAGGTCACTGGATCAAATAGCAAAACTTAGGTGTGAAAGTATTCCTCCTTATATCAGCAGCCCCTGCCATCTAACATTGCTGATGGCACTTGTTCACCAGGCGCATGAAGATTCCCTGAATCAACCTAGGAGTTATTTTCAGGACCATAACTTTTCCACTTGTCAAAATACTGTAAATGGTACTGACCCACTTGGAACTCAGTAGTAACTCAACCTCATACTCCCAATCCTCCTCCAAATATTAAAAGGGAAAAATGAAAGTACTTTTTGATCTCCCAAGTCAAAGGGAGCTGAAGTTTAGCTGTCACAGGAGTCAAATATCAATAATCCAGTAAAGACATATAAAAGTGGGGGGAAACCTCCTAGATGCCACTTTAAGATGAAGATTTTTTTTTAAGACAACCACACAAATTCCCCCATCCTAAAGACAAGAGCCTTCTTATGTCAGCAGTTGACACCTTTTTTTGGCCCTGTAACTGGTTACCAAAAGATCCTCTTTTACCTCCTTCCTGGAATTAATTAATTCGGAAGTATGTCTCTCCTTCTAGTTAGGCAGATCAGTGACAAAGTACATGGTCATGTGAGTACTGGATCACGAAAGAACCTCGCTAGTTGAGCGTAAAAGAGGTCTTTAGCCTACGTTCACACACGTCATATTTTGCCACGTATTCGGTATGCAGTTTATTTCTGCGCAAAAAGCGCAACTGCATGCCAGATGCCGCCCGCGTTTCCCCGAGGCCATGTTAACATGTAGCCTATGGGGAAAGCGCGCCGAAAAAAGCGCCAAGAGTTGGCATGGTAAATCTTTGTGCGTGCGCGCTTTTTCAGTAAAAGCGCAGAGCAAACATACACACCAAAATGCGGCGTCTGCACGCCTTTCAGCAAAAGCCATAGCTTTTGCTGGAAGGCGCATCCAGCTTTGTTTAGCACTGCTTTTACGCAAGCGCTCAAAAGCGCCGATTGAAAGCATGAATACGTGCCCATTATGCTACTTGTGAACTTAGCCTTATTCCTGCCACAGATTCTGCAATTACTGACATACTTTTCAGTATCCTTACAAATCTAATACCAAAAAGGTCTAGAAAGAGACCCCACATAGCAGAAAAATCTGGATGCCCAGCTAAAATAGTGTCATCTGGTTTTGAACAAGATACCACTGAAATGCATTTTAATGTATCTCTATCTCTCAGTCATCTATCGAAATAGGGTATTTTCCTGATAACAAAACAATAAAATGAATTATTGGCTCGCACATCTACTCGGGTTGTGTGACACACAACCAGTTATATATGAATGGAAGAGCTGCTACAGAAATCCAGATGCCACATGACAATCAAGTATGCAGAAACACTGGATATAAGGGGTGGATGAGGAATCTGTGTTTCTGTATGATGAAACGAAGGTCTAAAATATATATGTAAATCATAGGTGGTTTTATTCAATGAGTTTTGAAGTGCTTTCCTCACTTCTTCCTCAGGAAACCAAACAAGTGACCTTCCTCCAGAGGCTGCGGTCAAGGACGGAGTCATGCACTCAGCCACGGGGCCGGTCTCTCATGGAAAGGGAGACCAGTGTCTATCACACAGCTATGCGCCTCACTCGATCGTCCCTGCTGCAGGGCTGGTCTCTGCTAAGCAGGGAGATCAGTGCCCATCACGCAGCTTCGCTAGTTCTGCTCACCCTGCCAGGGATTTCGATGCAGCCGACTGCTTCCTTCTCGTCCAAGAACCTGCATCCTCGTGGCAGGTCTCCTGGGAATGTTCTCAGGTTGCGCGCACGCACTGCATCCTGCACACATTTAAAGAGACAGTACACTTGTTGCTGATTAGGTCTCTCAGCCTGTGTTGAGCAACTCTGTGTATAAAAGGCATCCTCCCCCTATGAGTAGTGCCTGGACAATGTGTTCATTCCCTTGAAATGTTGCCAGTGTCCAGGTGGAACTCCTGCTGTGCTAAGCACTAAGAAGACTGTAGCTTATTGTGCTCTGCATTGTTCTTGCATCTCTGTCTCCACAGAATCCTCCGCTGACAGTCCGTTATCCTTGTTCTCTCTGGATATTCCGGATCCCACCTCAGGCTGTCCAACCCTCTCTTGAATTGACTTATATACCCCACCCTGGACATGTCCCCACCCTCTAAAAGGATCTCGATATATCATGGACCTCAATATGCCTGCCCGCTCCCCACTTCCATCCCCCTATTTTTACTATTTGCTTTGACAATGCTGATATGTACTTAGTCCTGCCAATAAAGCTCATTTGAATTGAATTGAATTGCATGGAACCTTCCGGATTCTTCTACTGGTTGGATCAGCCTTTCCAGGATTGTACAGAGCTCTCAGGATTCCCCCCACTGACAGAGCTAGCATTCTGCAGTTTTCCCATTTTTACTGCTTCAGTCTTTACAGGTCACCCATCTGGTCCGGAAATTTGTGGCATTTAGACCTCCTGGTACTGTGCCGAGTTTATCACTGTACAGGAGTTACCTCGCTGGTGCTTCCCTAGGAGAGTTTGCTGTGGTGATCCAGAGGGTCCTCTCCTCAGACAGTTTTCCTTTTGTTAATAATTCCTTTAATAAATATCCTTGAAGTCACTCTCCAGTCTCTTGCTGTATTGGGTACTCAGCTACAACTGCTTCACCAGTGGCTCAGTGAGTTCACTTTACAACTCCACGCCCTTCGGGTGTAATAAACTCTAAGACATCATGTCCCTAATCTGGCTTGAATGTCCCTCACAGAACTGACTACGAAGAGTATAGTCGTTCCAGAAGGTCAATAGAGCCCATATACTAAATTCTGAGTAGTAGTTTTGAACTCTATGGCCTCCTTAAAGAGGACCTGTCACCCCCTGGTGCATAGAAAACTAAATGCAGCACTAAACGCAGCATGTCTGCTGCATTCAGGGAAGGGTTACCCCATGTCTCTAGCCCCCCTGTAAGCTATAAAAAAGGCTTTACAAACTTTACAGATAAGAGGTTGCCTGGGTTGGATCTGAATAAAAGGTCCTCACCCCTGGCACAATCTTCCCTGCCTTCTCCTTGTGTGTTCTGCCCCTCTATGTGTCTGCCACCGCCTCCTCTTCTTCTGGATCTGCCCTCCTCTTCTGCTCCTTGTGACGTCAGATTTACGTTTTAGTGAGATTTACACTAAAGCGAATAGTGGAGCTTCTGAGATTGAGTTCTTCTTCATAAAAGCAACCTTCCACACTTGGGGCTGAACAATGACTAATTATCTCACATGCATAGTCAACCAACATGCTCCTATTAGTGTTTTGGTCCTCCTGAATCCCAGATGGCCACTGCAGTGGCAAAGGGAGCAGGTAAGTCTGAACCACATCTACACAACCAAGTACAGGTAAGGCAGGAAAGGTGTGGTTCAATCAGATCAATGTACTGCCTATGCCCATGACATGACCATCTTTGAGGCAGAGGTACAAAACAATGATTTTATTGAAGGGACAGAGGGAGGAAATAGATGTTACCCAGTAGAGTAACTAAATATCATTAAGGAATAGTCAGTTTTTAGTGCCAGAGTGGTGCATCCCATTAAACCTCCAAGGAGGTATGGAATGTCTAGTGAGTTACATTTTCTTTAGTGTGACTTGTAAAAATGGTGTGAATGAACTGGAGTGAACATCAAAATATGTCTGTTGTCGTCTCGGACTGACTCCTGGCTCCTATTACTCGCTTTCCTAAATTCTGCTGCAATTTCACTCCTTTCCACTTGAGGCTGTTATTGTATCCTGGCAAAGTGCTTTTTAGTAAGATAGCTTCTGCTCAACCTGAGAAAGCCATCTTGTTTCCTGTTTGAGCCTACTTATAGCCACATTGAACATTCACTCATTTCTTGAGTATTGTGTCTAGCTGCTGTCTAGTTCAAATCTCCAGGTCCTGAGAACTGTCTTGCTCAGACTGTTCCCACCCATCTCCAGATTGTTTTTCCTTTTCCCAATCCTGAATCTAAGAACTACTACCAATTCCTGCTGCTCCCTGCTCATGCCCATCTAGCCATCAGATTCCAGCTGTTTCTACAAGTATCGTAACAAAATGCAGCTCCAAGGCAGCATACAGGAATTGTAGTTGGATAAGTAAAAGTCAAAGCAGGTGAAGTTTATTTATATCAAATAACACAGAAATCTCTTCAGACCATGAACGAGAACGAATTGTATCTATTGCTCAGACACCACGTATTTTGGGGCAGTGTCCTTTAGAAGCCAGAGACAATAGTACATTGGTTGCAGTTGGAGGCCTTTGAAATGTGCTGGACATCTAGGTAGCCACGAGTTAATTCAATTGTGTGCAATTTACATAGTGAACAAGCAGTAGAATCATAGAACATTAAATTGGAAGGGACCTCTTGGGTCATCGAGTCAAGCTCCCTACCCTATGCAGGATTCACTAAACCATGTCTGACCAATCTCTAACCAGCCTCTATGTGAGGACTTCCATTGAAAGAGACCTCACCACTAGAGATGAACCTGTTCAGAGCTGGAATTTGAGGGATTTCCATCTTCTAAGTGCTGGAGCTAGGATTGCTGTGCTCTGGTACACTGAGTGGTCGGGCAAGTGCAAGCCGCTGACAGTGTGGGATCAGCTTGCACTGGGGTTAAATCCTGCATTATCGATCTCCATAGTATGGTCAGAAAATAAAAAAAATTTAAAACTCCGCCCCCGGAAGTCTTTTTTTCATGACAGGCTATAAGTGGGTGGAGAGCCAATTAGCCAATAAATTATTTCTGAGGATGTACAAGGTCACACGCGGGTACTGATCAGGCAGCACCCAAACCTGAGCATCCAAACGTTTGCTCATCTCTACTCACTACCTTTTGTGCTGCCTATTCCCCCCAGTCATCACTGTAACTGTCAAAAACTTTTTATAATATCTAATCTGTATTTTCTCCCATTCAGCTTCCTGTCATTGCTTCCCATGTTTACATGTGCAAATGAGAATAAGGATGATCCCTTTACACTGTCACATATTTGTAGATAGCTATTAAGTCTTCTTTTCGACGTCTTTTTTGCAAGTTAAACATTCCCATTTCTTTTAAGTGTTCTGCGTGGGACATAGTTTTCAGCCTGCTCCCCATCCTAATAGCTCTTCTCTGAACTTACTCCAGTTTTTCAATGTCTTTTTTAAAATGTGGTGTCCAGAACTGGACACAGTATTACAGATGAGGTCTGACCAAAGAAGAATAGGGGGGATAATTACTTCACGTGATTTAGGCTCTATGCTTCTGTTAATAAATGCCATTACTTTGTCTTTTTGCTGGTGCATCACACTGTTGACTCATGTTCAGCCTGTGATCTATTAGTATACCCAAGTCTTTTTTACACATACTGTTGCTTGGTTCTATTCCTCCCATTCTGTATGGGATATTTTCGTTCTTCTTGCCCAGATGTAGAATTTTTCATTCCTCCCTGTTAAATACCATTCTATTAGTCACTCAATGCCCGTTGTTACAGCTTGTCTAGAGCCTTTTGAATCCTTTCTCTATCTTCTCTAGTGTTATCCCTCCTAGCTCTGCATCATTTGCAAATTTGATTAGTTCCCTTATCTAGATCATTTTTAAGAATGTTGAACAGCACTGGGTCCAAGACAGAGCCTTATGGCAGCCCATTTGAAGCACTCTTCCAATTTTATTACCACTCTTTGAAAACGATCACTAAGCTAGTTATGAATCCACCTAACCGTAGCCTTGTCAATTCATTTTTCAATAAACATAGTATGAGATACTTTATTAAATGAGAAAAGGAGGACCGGGTATGACCATGTTAAGGGGCAGACTACTCAGAACACATTGTAAAAGAAAGAGAAAAAATGAGAGTTCTACAGCCCAGGTATCTAGACCACGTATCTGCTGTCCACACCAGTGTATTTTGCAAAAATAGTATTTTATTCAATGCAGTGGATACAGTAAATGAACGTGTACAAGGTAACGAATGACAAGGATACAAGACTAAGAGGGAGACAAATGACAGGTGGGCAAGACAGGCAAGGACTGTGTATAGGGTTCAGAGGGGTAGTAAAGCCAGCTACTGGACCGGTGGGCAGATTTGACAGGGACCCCTGACGAGGTTTATGGGTAAGCTACTACTGTGCACTTATGTTGTCTAGATCAGGGAAATGCTACATTTATTTAGTTGAACCGCACCTTACCCGGATCTATGCACCTTAGCACATGTCACTTTACTACCCCTCTGAACCCTATACACAGTCCTTGCCTGTCTTGCCCACCTGTCATTTGTCTCCCTCTTAGTCTTGTATCCTTGTCATTCGTTACCTTGTACACGTTCATTTACTGTATCCACTGCATTGAATAAAATACTATTTTTGCAAAATACACTGGTGTGGACAGCAGATACGTGGTCTAGATACCTGGGCTGTAGAACTCTCATTTTTTCTCTTTCTTTTACAATACTTTATTAAATGCTTTACTGAAGATGAGATATACTATATCTACTGCGTTTCCCTGATCCACTCAGTCAGTGATTCTGTCATAGAAAGAAATTAGATTAGTCTGGCATGACATTTTTGCTACAAAGCCCATGCTGGCTCTTTTTGTTTTCTGTTTTCTTATCCAAATACTTACATAAATGTTGTTTAATAGTTTGTTCAAAGATCTTTCCTGGTATTGAAGGAAGGCTCACTGACCTTTAGTTTTTTGGCTTCATCTTCTTTTCTTTTTTTTTTCTGTAAATATATTTATTAAAGTTTCAAACAAGCATAACAATAGAAATAACCAATACAGAATCCAGATCCTAGTACAGTGGCATATTACAGCTGTAAGAAATCAGCTACAAAGGGACACCAGTAAAACCCCCAACAAGAGAATGCATGTTTCATTACCTGAAAATCACGTCTGGATCAAAACTTAGAAAACACACACAGCCCAATGAGAAATGTATACACTGAGACATAAGAAGGGAGAAGAAAAAAAAGAGAAAAATTAGAAAGGGGTAGGAGGGGTAAGAGGGGGGGGGAATGGGAAAGACCCAGCAGTCTAGACGCCCAGGTGTTGGAAATTACGAGTAGGTGCGCAACCAAGTCAAGAACCCCTGGCCCTCCTTAAAGGATTGCCAGAGGAACCAAGTGCGCCCCTGTTCATACCCGGCGTCACTATCTCCCGTTGCAAGCGATTCC
>JARQOC010000004.1:234408484-234554172 GCA_033576535.1 Allobates femoralis
TTTTAAAACACTGTGTGCAGAATTATTGGGAATTTATTTAGAAGATATTTTTATTATTGATAAACAATATGTTCCAATCAACCAAAAGCTCATAAATATCAAAGTTTTATTTTTTTGGGAATTTGGGAGTGATTTTTAGATTTGGATTTAGGGGGATTCTGTTTGTGCAGGTAACTATTACTTGCAAATTATTGGGAAACTTAAAAAAAAAACCAAATATATTCCCATCTCACTTTTTATTTTCACAGGAAAACCCAATATAACTGCACAAAATTTAGAAATAAACATTTCGACATGCAAAAAAAAACCCCAAAAAAAAATTGAGTGACCAATAAGCCACCTTTCTTTATGATGACACTAACACCCTTTCCCATCCATAATTCTGTCAGTTGTTGATCTTTTTACGATAAATTGGTGCGCAGCCACACAGCCTCCCAAACATTTCCGAGAGGGTACTGTTTTCCCCCCCTTAGATCTCACATTTTATGAGGGCCCACGGGTTCTCTAGGGGTTCAGATCGGGTGAACAAGGGGGCCATTCAATTTTTCTTCTTTTAGACCCTTTTTGGCCACCAGTGTGGAGTAGTTGGATGCATGGATGGAGCATGTCCTGATGAAAATTTTTTTTCTTGAACAACCAACTTTTCCTGTACCACTGCTTGAAGAAGTTGTCTTCCAGAAACTGGCAGTAGGTCTGGGAGTTGAGCTTCACTCCATCCTCAACCCAAAAAGGTCTCACAAGTTCATCTTTGATGATACCAGCCAATGCCAGTACCCCACTTCGACCTTGCTGGCGTCTGAGTCGGAGTGGAGCTCTCTGCCCTTATCTGATCCAGCCTCTGGCCCATCTATCTGGCCCATGAAGAGTCACTCTCATTTCATCTGTCCATAAAACCTTTGAAAATCAGTCTTAAGATATTTCTTGGCCCAGTCTTGACATTTTATCTTATGTTCCTTGTTCAAAGGTGGTCGTTTTTCAGCCTGTCTTACCTTGGCCATGTCCCTGAGTATCACACACTTTGTGCTTTTTGATACTCCAGTAACGTTGCAGCTCTGAAATATTGCAAAACTGGTGGCAAATGGCATCTTGGCAACTTCACTCTTGATTTTCCTCAATTTATTTGCAGTTATTTTGCGCCTCTTTTTCCCAACACGCTTCTTGCGACCCTGTTGGCTATTTGCCATGAAACGCTTGATTGTTCGGTGATCAAGCTTCAAATGTTTGGCAATTTCAAGACTGCTGCATCCCTCTGCAAGACATCTCACAATTTTGGACTTTTCAGAGCCTGTCAAATCTCTCTTCTGACCCAGCCACTGAGCCACTAGCTCATCCTCGCAGAAATCTTGCACACTCACAGACCCTCCGACTCTCTTCTCCCCCTGTCCTCTATATCTTCACTCCATGACACAGACTGTGCCACTGCTTTCTACAATGCCACCCTCACATGAGCCATAGACTCAGTCGCCCCTCTCGCTCATTGCAAGATACGATGAATCAATAGGCAACCCTGGCACAACAATCTCACCAAAAAACTCCGACAAGTGTCCAGGGCTGCAGAGCGGCGTTTGAAGAAAACATGCCTGCCAGACGACTTCACAACTTTCAAACAAGCTACACTTGCCTTCAAATCAGCCCTCACCTTTGCTAAACAGACCTACTTCACAAACCTTATATCTTCCTTATCCTACAACCCCAACAACTGTTCAGCACTTTTAACTCTCTCCTCCGCCCACCTTTTCCCCCTCCGACCTCCCTCATCTCTGTTGAGGACTTTGCTACATACTTCAAAAATAAGATTGACCAAACAAGGCAAACCTTTATCGTTCCACCACCCCAACCACTCCATATACCAGACCTCTGCCCTTCCCTCATAACCTCCCTCTCCAACATCACTGAAGGAGAACTTACTTGTCTCCTATCCAAATCACACCTCACCACCTGTGCACTTGACCCCATCCCTTCCCACATCCTCCCCAACATCACTAACATGCTCATCCCAGCCCTAACCCACCTCTTCAATCTTTCACTATCTTCTGGGACCTTCCCCTCGGCTTTCAAACATGCCACCATCAAGCCCATCCTCAAAAAGCCAAACCTAGACCTGACTGCTAAGACGAGCTACCGCCTATATCGCTGCTCCCGTTTGCTTCCAAACTCCTTGAGCAACACGTCCATGCTCAACTTTCCTCCCACCTCTCATCTAACTCTCTCCTTGATAATCTACTATCTGGTTTCTGGCCCCACCACTCCACCGAAACTGCCCTAACCAAAATTACCAACGACTTACTCACAGCCAAAGCTAACAGACAATTCTCCATCCTCCTCCTTCTCGACCTATCCTCTGCCTTTGACACAGTCGACCACTCCCTCCTACTTCAGATTCTTTCTTCCCTTCGCATCAAAGGCCTTGCCCTGTCCTGGGTTGCCTCATATGTTACCAACCACACATTTTGTGTTTCCCACTCCCACACTTCCTCCTCATCCCGCCCTCTCTCTGTTGGAGTCCCACAAGGCTCTGTCCTGGGGCCTCTACTTTTCTCCATCTATACCCTTGGCCTAGGACAACTCATACAGTCCCATGGCTTCCAGTATCACCTGTACGCTGAGGACACTCAAATCTACCTCTCTGACCCAGATGTCAACTCTCTGCTGTCCAGAATCCTGGAGTGTCTGTCAGCCATATTCTCCTTCTTCTCCTCTCGCTACCTAAAACTCAATGTAGACAAAACCGAACTCATCATCTTTCTTCCATCCCATCTTTCATCTTCACCACCTGATCTATCTATTATGGTAAATGGCATCATGCTCTCTCCCACGCCTCAAATTCGCTGCCTTGGAGTAACTCTTGACTCTGCCCTATCCTTCAAACCACACATCGAAACTCTCGCCACCTCTTGTCGCCTACAAATCAAGAATATTTCCAGAATCCGTCCTTTCCTCAGCCCTCAATCTGCTAAAATTCTTGTACATGCCCTCATCATCTCCTGCCTTGACTACTGCAACATTCTCCTCTGCGGCCTCCCTGCTAACACTCTTGCACCTCTACAGTCTGTCCTCAACTCTGCTGCCCGACTAATCCACCCCTCTCCTCGCTACTTCCATGTTTCTCCCCTCTGCAAATCCCTCCACTGGCTCCCAATTCCCCAACGAATCTAGTGCAAGCTACTAACACTGACCTACAAAGCCATCCATAAACTGTCTCCTCCCTATATCTCTGAACTAATCTCACACTATCTTCCCTCACGTAACCTTCGATCCTCCCAAGACCTCCTCCTTTCCTCCACACTTATCTGTTCCTCACACAACCGCCTCCAAGATTTCTCCCAAATATCCCCCATTCTCTGGAGTTCTGTACCCCAACACGTCAGATTATCCACCACACTCGGATCCTTCAGATGGAACTTGAAAACCTATCTCTTCAGGAAAGCTTACAGCCTGCAATGACCGAGCCGCCGCCCCACCGAAACCGGAGCAACCACCTCTCCACCACCAGATCTGCTGCAAACCAGACCTACTGTTTCCTCCCCATTGTCCCGTAGAATGTAAGCCCGCAAGGGCAGGGTCCTCTCCCCTCTGTATCATTCTGTCATTGTTAATTTGTCTACTGTAAACCAGATCTATAATTTTGTATGTAACCCCTTCTCGTGTACAGCACCATGGAATTAATGGTGCTATATAAATAAATAATGATAAAAATAATAATAATTTTGCCAAAGGAAAGGAAGTTGCCTAAAAATTAAGCACCTTATATAGGGTGTTGATGTCATTAGACCACACCCCTCCTCATTACAGAGATGCACATCACCTGATTTAATTAATTGGTAGTTGGCTCTAAAGCCTATACAGCTTAGAGTAGGAGAACATGCATAAAAAGTATCATGTGATCAAAATACTCATTTGCCTAATAATTCTGCACAGTGTAGCACAATTAGTTCCATAGTGCTTTACATACATTTGCAACACTGTCTCCATTGGGGCTCACAATTTAAACATCCTATCAGTATGTCTTTCAAGTGTGGGAGGAAACCCACATAAACATGGGCAGAACATATAAACTCCTTGCAGATGTTGTTCTTGGTAGGAATTGAACCCAGAACCCCAGTGCTGCAAGGCTGCAGTGCTAACCACTGACCTATTGTGCCAGCTGTCATAAATGGCTAAAAATGGATTAGTTAGGAAGATGATAATAATTATTATACATACCGAACTGTGCAAAAGGTTTAGGCAGGTGTGCAAAATGTGGAAAAAATGCTGCAAAGTAGGAATGCTTTCAAAAGTAGAATTGTTAATACTGTAGGCTATTTTGCTTAGCTAGGAAAATACAGTGAATGAACAAAAGAGAAACCGAAGGCTAGGTTCACATAAGCAAAAAAAAAAACAAACCCAACAATTAGGTCTAATTAGGTAAGTGGAACGATTTTTTTTCATTTGTTAACCCGCAGCTGCTAATCATTGACAGGAGCATTTCAAGTTTCTCTCATGTTACAAAAATTGCAATGTATCCATAAAAATCATACACTATATTGTGGCACTGTATGACATTTCATTTTTTTTCGTGCACACAGAAACTTAAATGGGTGAGGCTCATCTGAATTCGGAGAAAAATTATGCATATTGCATTTTTTTTTAACACAGATTCTCTAATTAATTAAATAATTGGTTCTCTGCGCTGCCCTTTGAAGAACAATTGGTCCAACTGTTGTCCATTTTTTTTGGATAACACTTGTGCCGTAAAAACAGTCGTATAACACTCATCAGATCAATATTTAATGTGACCACATTTGATTCAAATCAGCATGTTTTTCTGGTTACACTTGCTCACAGTTTTACTGTTTTTACAATTGCTCATGTTGTACATTTTGGCTCATCAGTTCAGAGCACTTGTTGCTATTTTCTGCACCCCATTTCTTTGTTTTGTGCATAATTAAGTTGATTGGACTTGTTTCCTTGTTTAAATTAGGATTTTTAGATGCATTTCCTCTATGAAGACTACTTCTGGACAAACCTCTCTGAACAGTAGATTAGTGCTGAGCTCCACTGGTTGTTGCAAGTTCTAAGCTAACACCAATGGTGGATATCTTCTGATTTTGAAGGGAACTATCTTCCACAACCCCATGTAAGGGCGGCTTCACACTGCGGCACGATCCGGTCCGGGGCTGTCCGGGATGACCCCGACAGCCGCGGACCGGATCAGCACACAGGACTGGAGGGCTAATTTGCCCTCCGGTCAGGTGTGCAGCTGCACGCAGCTCCCGCTGCTGATAGGTCAGGGCCGCGGGCGCAGCGGTCCTGTCCTGTCAGTGGCTGCAGCTACGTGCGCTGCACACCGGACCGGAGGGCAAATTAGCCCTCAGATTCTGTGTGCTGATCCGGTCCGCGGCTGTCGGGGTCATCCCGGACAGCCCCGGACCGGATTGTGCCGCAGTGTGAAGCCGCCCTAATAGAATTTGGCTATTACTTACACATTATTAAGCCTCTTGCTCACCTGATTTTGTTTCAGTTAATGACAGTGTTTCAATCCATTTATAATAATGGTGATCATCATCCGCTATTCGGTATAATTGGTTACTGAAGCACTTTATTATTTTATTTTTATTATTATTTTATACTTTATTATTATTACTAAATCCTGAATTTGGGCAAGTGTACCTAGATGAATTGATGCTTTGATGCAAATTTTTAAGGAATAGGTCAATCACACCAAATGATATTTTGGTTTAGATTTCTCTTTTGTTCATTCGCTTTGCATTTTGTTAATAAAACTATTAACACTACTAGTTATGAAAGTATTCTTACTTTGCAGCATTTTTACAGCACCCGCCTAAAACGTTTACATATTATTCTAGATTTTTAATAATTGTTTTATATTTGATATTAAAACTACTAAATAAGAAGCCCCTACAATTGCTAAGTATCACTGACATATTACATATGGAAGTAATTTTTTATACATTTGTCGACCTACATTAAAACCTATTTAAAACTTCCATTTTCTTAACTGTTTACTGTATATTCAGTGTTCATTACTGTAAATAATAAATAGAATCAGACTCTTAATAACCATCCCTTCAGTGTAGACAACTGTCCCAGCAATTTGTCAAAAAAAGGCTGTTCATTATTGGACTTGTCATATTTAAATGACTCTAGTCACATTGTGACTGATGTCCTATTTTGAGGTTTCTAGAACTAGGAGGAGATGGACATTTTGGGATGTTAATCATGCCTTTCTGGGCGTTATTACAGCTGATTAGGCTTGACTGGTCCTGGATGAGCGGCCATATTTGTGACTAGCCAATTTGTTTTTTGACAGGTTGCCTATACTAAAAGGTGGCAAATGACAGGGATACATACTACACAGGTTGCCTTTAAAAATTCTTATGAACTGTTTTTCCTAAATAAATCTTAGAAAAAGATGTAGGAAAGTGTTGATTCATCACTGTGTGCCATAAGAAATACACAACCTTGGAATAGTTTAGCATGCAAGCCCTGTATCTTGTGACCATGACAGATGGGCCATAGTGAATTTACAGCTTCTAAGGAAAACCTTCACACAGATATATTACGGAGAACAAGGTTGCGAATGTCTCAAAGTTTTATTTTTGTACAAGACTATCAATCATTGAAATAATACTTGACTATTTTCTTGATCTTAATTTCTTTCTGTTCCATAATTAATCCTCCATTAGTAGTTATAATACACAAAGGAACAAGACGGATAGATCTTGTAAATCAACTACTCTGCTTTCAGAGACAATTGGGATGTTAACCAGAACTGTGCATTACACATAAATGTGTGACTCGCACCTGAGGGTAGCTTTACACGTCGCAACATTGCATGCAATTTCACTTGCAACTTACTGGTTGCAGTGAAATCATGGACACATTGATCTATCTTGTTGCCATGTACAAATGTAACAATATGTCCATGATTTCACTGCAACCAGTAAGTTGCAAGTGAAATTGCATACAATGTTGCGACGTGTAAAGGTACCCTTATAGAAGACCCTATTTGGGATTATTCTGAATTTAAAACATCCACATAGCTGTGTGATTGGATGACCATCAGTATTTTCCACCTATACAACCTCCATTGTATAACATTGGGGCCTTTTTACATCTTGAAGTGATATGGTATTTTAACATTATAGCTTTGATCACAGTAGATATAAAAAGTCTAAACACCCCTGTTAAAATGCCAGTGTTTTGCCATGCACAAAAATCTAATCAAGAAGATTAATTTCACAACTTTTTTACCTCAGATGACCTCCACAAATGCATTCAGAAACAAACTGATAATTTTGAGGGGGAAAATATAAAAATAAAACTAATATAATGTGGATGCACAAGTGTAATCACCCGTATATAATTGAAGATATGCTTGTGTTCAGAAGCAGCCAATCACATTTAAATTTATGTTAAATAGTGGTCAGTTCCCAGCTGCCATCAATTAAAGTGATTCTGATAAGCTGCATATAAAGTTTAGCTGTACTAATAGGATTTTCCTGATATTGTAATGGCTGTTTTTCACCACAAAAGCCATGGTCCTTAAACGGGTTACAATACAGCAAAGGGATCTCATTGTTGAAATCTATCATTCAGGAGAAGGGTGAAAAAAACATTCCAAGTCATTAGATACACCACGTAACACTGTGAGGACAGTCATCAAGAAGTCTCTTAAATGTGACACAAAAGTGAGAATACCTAGAATTGGATATCCCTCAAAAATTGATGAAAGGACAAGAAGAACATTTTTCTGGGATGCTACCAAGGGAGGAGCTGCAGGACCTTCCAGAAAGTACTGGTTGTGTACTTCATGTGACAACAATATCCCATAAACTTCATATGATTGACATGTGGGCTAAGGTAGCAAGATAGATCCTTTTTTTTAACAAAAAAATTACTTCCAAGCTCACCAATATTTTGTCAAAGCCTACATCAGGTCTTCCAAAAGCATAGTTTCATAGTTTTTAAGGTTGAAGTTACACATAAGTCGATTGAGTTCAACATACACCCTAATTTGTTGAACCAGATGAAGGCAAAAATCAGTCTTGGTATTGAAATTTACCCATTCCCTTAATAACATTGGTCATTCTTCTTTGTATCAGCTTTCGTTCAGTAATGTCCTTTTTATACACTGAAGCCCAAAATTGTTCACAGTATTCTAAGTGTGGCCATATTACTGACTTGTGCAGAGGCATGTGGTAAAACATGTTATGGTCAGATGAGTGCAAAGTTGAACTTTTTGGCCATAAGTAGAAAAGGGATGTTCGGCACAAATCCAACATTGTGCATCACCAAAAGAACTCCATATGCATAGTGCAGCATAGTGGAGGCAGTATTGTGCTTTGAGGCTGTTTTTTGGCAGCTGCAACTGGGGTTTCACTAAAGGTGGTGGGAATTATGAACAGTTCCAAATATTACACTTACAAAACCTCAGGACTCTGCTAAGGGTGGTTTCATATTGCGATTTAGTTAAATCCGATGCTGTCCGATGAAAATCGGACAGCATTGGATCCAAACTGAACCCTGCAATTGGATGCCAAATAGGCATCCGATTCCGACATTTTGCAGGATCAGTTTGGTTTCCTGTCACCTCGCTCCCCCTCCTCTCTGCCTCCTGTCATCTCGTTGTTCCCCTGGTGTCTCCTGCTGTCCCCCTGTTTTGCCCTGGTATCCCCTGCTGTTCCCCTGTTTTCCCCTTGCTGTCACCCTGTTCTCCCCTCTCCTCTCCTCATTTCACCACTCCTTCTGTCATTCCAACATAAAAAATCTTTATTGTCACCAGCCAGTGCTCCCCCGGCGTGTCCATAGAGCTCCCGATCGGTTTTACAGGACCTGCGATGATGTCAGAAGCATCATCGGGTCGCATGAGTGGTTACCGCAGTAACCGCTCATGTGACCCGATCAGCTGATTGGGTTATGACATCATCCCAGGTCCTGTTAATAAGCGGGAGCTGATGGAGATGCCGGGGGAGCGCTGGCAGGTGAGAATAAAGAATTTTTATTTTAAACATTTAATTTTAGTTATATTTCACTTCCGCAATGTATG
The DNA here is from genome assembly GCA_033576535.1 of Allobates femoralis. Classification (NCBI taxonomy): domain Eukaryota; kingdom Metazoa; phylum Chordata; class Amphibia; order Anura; family Aromobatidae; genus Allobates; species Allobates femoralis. The sequence continues at coordinate 234,417,534 of JARQOC010000004.1, forward strand.
AGGGGTGCCTGAAAAGTTCGAGACCCGACCCAGAAGTAGTGACCGTGGGTCAAAATTTTTCAGTCAGTTCTCCACATAGTCTCCCTTGAGGGTCACACAGGTATGCCATCGCTCTTGGAGTTTCATCATTCCACTGTGGTAGAACGTTCCATCTTGCTCCTCCCAAAAATTCTTTACGGCGTCCATGACTGCTTCATCAGAAGAAAAACATCTTCCACCAAGGTGCTTTTTCATTTGTGGGAATAGGTGATAGTCCAAGGGAGCCAAATCAGAGGAATAGGGTGGGTGCTGAAGCAGTTGGAAACCACAGGAGTGAATTTCAGCCATTGCAACAGTCGATGTGTGAACTGGCGCATTTCCATATTTTAGCCTTGCGGCCCAAATTTAAAATGCTGTAACGGAAACAAAAAAAATCTAAATAAATCCAGATTGCTCATGAGACCTTTCAACTAACTAAATAACATATTGCATTGCAAAACAAGACCATGCAAAAAAGATTTCATGGGTGGGCCTCAAACATTTCAAGCGCCCTTGTATGTATATACATTGCGGAAGTGAAATTAGGCTGCACACTATAGTTTTAGTGTACTTAGCATGTACTGAGCATACTCAGTACACTAAAATCGGGTCCGAGGAGACATCAGATGTTTCCTCTGACCATGCTCCATAGGGCCCCATGTTAAAGGCATCTGATTGGATCGGATTTGGCATAATTGCCATCCGATTTGCCTCGGATCTGATTTTCTCTCTTTTTTCAGGAGCCAAAATCGTAGCAGTCTACGATCTTTGGTCCTGCAAAAAATTGGACAGAATCGGATCGGAGGCAAATCTGATGGCAATTATGCTAAATCCGATCCCATCCCCATTGGATAACATGGGGGCTGATTCAGATCCGATGCTGTCTGATTTTCATCGGACAGCATCGGATTTAACTAAATTGCAATGTGAAACCAGCCTAATAAGCTACAAATTAAGAGGAATTTGACCTTTCAACACACAATGACCCTAAGCATATCTCTAAATCAACAAAAGAATGACTTTGCGAGAAGAAATTTAAAGCTTTTGAATGGCCTAGACAGAGCCCAAAACTGATTCCAATAGAAAATCTGTGTTTACCTGAAGAAGGCTGTACATTGCTGATTTGGAGCGCCTACTGTAAGGGAGAGTGAGCAAAGATCGCCAATTTTAAGGGTGCGTGCCCACATAGTGGTTTAACGTCGGTTTAGCAGCAAAAACCGCCGGCGGTTTAGCATAGGTTTTATTTAAATTTATGTAAATTCTAAGCAGCTTTAGGACTTACAAGTAACCCTATGTAATTTAGAAAACGCTGTGCACACATAGTGGGTTTATGTGAGCGGATCTGCCAGAGGTTGAGAGGTTTCCTAGCGTTTTAGCAGCATACAACATGTCAATTCTTCTCAGTGGTTTTTGAGTGTTTCTGAGGCACTACTCTACCCTTCCATGAACAAAATCCTCCATAGAAAACCGCTTTTAAAACCGCCGGAAAAACCGACTGTAAAACGCTGTTCAACAGCTCTTAAAACCGCTGGAAAACCGCTGAGAAACCGCTGGAAAACCGCTGGAGACTTCTGAGCTCAGGAGTCTAGGCTCCTTGAATTTTCCAGCGGTTTACTGACGATTTGAACGTCACTAAACCACTATGTGGGCACATACCCTAAATGTGCCATGCTGATAGATTCCTACTCAAAAAGATAATACTATCATAAATTCCAAGGGTACTGCAACAAAGTTTAAGGGTGTTCATATTTATGTAACAACATTATTTAGTTTTTTATTTTTACACTCGAGAATATTTTAGTGTTTTTTCTTAATTGAATTTGACTAATTTTGAGTGACAATAAAGGAGCAAAAAGTGCTGCCATTTTCTTTTTGGTATGATTTTTTTAACATGACAAAAACATTGCATTTAATACGGGCATGTAAAGATTTTGTATTCATTGTATCAACCTTTTTCACTGAAGGCATTTTAAAAATGGCTCATAAATAATAGACCACTGAAAATGATAATCTTCTGCAGAACAAAGGTAGAATTGTAGCATAAATAATAATACAGGATGGATATGACATAAGGGGAAAAATGTTTTTAATGTATTAGTCATCGCTTAATTGAAAGTTTTGCAAACTTGTCCATAATATCTTTTCCAGGTGTAAGCAGTGTGAACCAACTAGGTGGGGTATTTGTAAATGGTCGTCCTCTCCCAACTTGTAAAAGGAAAAGGATAATAGAATTGGCCACAAGTGGAGTAAGAGCATGTGAAATCTCCCGAATTTTACAGGTAAGGTTAATTTAACCTCTTTTTTCATTCATTAGATGCTTCTTTGGGATTTATAAATACACAATTAGAAAAGATAAGGTTGTTCCCTATAGAGATAACATTTATGTCACTCGTTCTAAGGCTGGAAACACACTGGCGAGTGCAAAAACGGTCCGATTGACGGATCCGAGAGTTGGACGAGTGTCATACGACTTTTGGTCAGTGTGGCTTCTGTGTGTTGTTCGAGTGCAATCCGTTTTTTACTCAGCAGCTATTTACTGTATTAGCATTTACAGGAACATTTTTTACAGTTGTCTAAGCTACAGAATGATAATGTATTAATTAAAAATCACATCCGACTCAGATGGTCCGTGTGCGGTCCGAGTGTCATACATCTTTTTAGTCGGACCCGTAGACTTGCATTGTCGAGTCTCATCCAACACTTGCATACAATCGCAGCATGTTGCGACTGATTTATCATTCGTGAATTGGACGAGAAAAAAAGTCAGACACTCAGAAATGTGCTCTCGGACAATAAATAACATTGGTCCGATTGCAATGCGATTTTTACTCGCATTGCAGTCGTCCGAGTTTCACGCTGTGTGTCCGAATCCTTAAGCATCAGGTTGTCTAGAAATATCTAGACATATGACATTCTGTTACAGCATATTTTGTGTCCCTGTCTTTGAAGCAGGCTCAGAAGCTAGCCAAGATCACATGGTGCCAATGGATTGCTATGGCAGCCAGGTGTGCTGAAGACCCATAAGGCAGGGGATTGCAATTAATTTACTCAAAGGGCCACATGAGAGATTGTGAATGTTGTCGAGGGCAGAACCAATGGGCTAAAATGAATTGTGTTCCGAATTAATATTAACATACTCTATAAAATTATCATTTTATATTAATACTAGCTGTGAGCCCGATGCAAATGCATCGGGATTCTAGAACGTGGCAATATTATTTGCATTAATAGCATTATTATTACCATTAATAGCATAATTATTAGCATTAATAGCATAATTATTAACATTAATAGCATAATTATTAGCATTAATAGCATTAATAGCAATATTATTTGCATTAATACCATTATGATTACCATTAATAGCATAATTATTAGCATTAATAGCATAAATATTAGCATTAATAGCATAATTATTAGCATTAATAGCATAAATATTAGCATTAATAGCATAAATATTAGCAATAATAGCATAATTATTAACATTAATAGCATTAATAATAGCATTAATAGCAATAGTATTTGCATTAATAATAGCATTATTATTAACATTAATAGCATAATTATTAGCATTAATAGCATAATTATTAACATTAATAGCATAATTATTAGCATTAATAGCATTAATAGCAATATTATTTGCATTAATACCATTATGATTACCATTAATAGCATAATTATTAGCATTAATAGCATAAATATTAGCATTAATAGCATAATTATTAGCATTCATAGCATAAATATTAGCATTAATAGCATAATTATTAGCATTAATAGCATAAATATTAGCAATAATAGCATAATTATTAACATTAATAGCATTAATAATAGCATTAATAGCAATAGTATTTGCATTAATAATAGCATTATTATTACCATTAATAGCATAATTATTAGCATTAATAGCATAATTATTAACATTAATAGCATAATTATTAGCATTAATAGCATTAATAGCAATATTATTTGCATTAATACCATTATGATTACCATAAATAGCATAATTATTAGCATTAATAGCATAAATATTAGCATTAATAGCATAATCATTAGCATTAATAGTATAAATATTAGCATTAATAGCATAATTATTAGCATTAATAGCATAAATATTAGCATTAATAGCATATTATATTTGCATTAATAGCATTATTATTACCATTAATAGCATAATTATTAGCATGAATAGCATAATTATTAACATTAATAGCATAATTATTAGCATTAATAGCATTAATAGCAATATTATTTGCATTAATACCATTATGATTACCATTAATAGCATAATTATTAGCATTAATAGCATAATTATTAGCATTAATAGCATAAATATTTGCATTAATAGCATAATTATTAACATTAATAGCATTAATAATAGCATTAATAGCAATATTATTTGCATTAATAGCATTATTATTACCATTAATAGCATAATTATTAGCATTAATAGCATAATTATTAACATTAATAGCATAATTATTAGCATTAATAGCTTTAATAGCAATATTATTTGCATTAATACCATTATGATTACCATTAATAGCATAATTATTAGCATTAATAGCATAAATATTAGCATTAATAGCATAATTATTAGCATTAATAGTATAAATATTAGCATTAATAGCATAATTATTAGCATTAACAGCATAAATATTAGCATTAATAGCAATATTATTTGCATTAATAGCATTATTATTACCATTAATAGCATAATTATTAGCATGAATAGCATAATTATTAATATTAATAGCATTAATAATAGCATTAATAGCAATATTATTTGCATTAATAGCATTCTTATTACCATTAATAGCCTAATTATTAGCATTAATAGCATAATAATTAGCATTAATAGCATTAATAATAGAATTAATAGCAATATTATTAGCATTAATAGCATAATTATTAGCATTAATAACATAAATATTAGCATTAATAGCATAATTATTAGCATTAATAGCATTATTATTAGCAGTAATAGCATTATTAATAGCATTAATAAAATTAATAATACAATTAATAGCATTTATTTATTTTTTTTATTATTATTTTTTATGTAATTATTTATTATTTTTTATTTATTTTTTGTATTATTTTTTAATTATTTTTTAATTATTTTTTTTATTATTAAATTTATTATTTATTTAAAGTGAGCCTGAGGCTGAGACCCAGTTTTCCTTCAGGTCCGCTGAAAGGGCTGATATTATTAGCATATATGTATTTTTTTATTATTATTTTTATTGAATTATTTATTATTTTTAATTTATTTTTTAATTATTTTTTAATTATTTTTTTTATTATTAAATTTATTATTTAGGCTGAGACCCAGTTCTCTTTCAGGTCCGCTGAAAGGGCTGATATGATTAGCATATATTTATAATTTTTTTATTATTATTTTTATTGAATTATTTATTATTTTTAATTTATTTTTTAATTATTTTTTTATTATTTTTTAATTATTTTTTTTATTATTAAATTTATTATTTAGGCTGAGACCCAGTTCTCTTTCAGGTCCGCTGAAAGGGCTGATATAATTAGCATATATTTAATTTTTTTATTATTATTTTTATTGAATTATTTATTATTTTTTATTTATTTTTTTATTATTTTTTCATTATTTTTTAATTATTTTTTTTATTATTAAATTTATTATTTAGGCTGAGACCCAGTTCTCTTTCAGGTCCGTTTATTTTTTATTTATTTTTTTATTATTTTTTAATTATTTTTTAATTAATTTTTTTATTATTAAATTAATTTGTTCGCATTGAAATACATTAGCGGTGTGTCGGCGATTTTATGGCCGCCGACCTGGTTCTATTTGTCGGCCCTAAAATCGCGGACACACCGCTAATGCATGTCTATGGGCAGTGAGCTCGAATTCTGATTGGTCTGCGTCCAATCCGAAATCGGGCAGACTGCCCATAGACATGCATTAGCGGTGTGTCCGCGATTTTAGGGCCGACAAATAGAACCAGGTGGCCGGCCATAAAATCGGCGACACACCGCTAATGTATTTCAATGGGATCTGAGGTGCTCTTCTGATTGGCTGAGGGCATTAGAGAGCGACCAATCAGAAGAGCAGCTCACATCTCATAGAGATAGAATGGCGGATTTTGCGTCCATTGTATCTTAATGAGAAGTGAAGAGGACGTCGGAGATGGAAGTTGGCGGAAAGAAGACAGAAGACCCCGGGGGCCGGACGAAGAGCCGGAGATGGCGGAAAGAAGAGAGAAGAGCGGCGGGGCCGGAGGAAGAGGACGGCTGGCCGGACGAAGGGATTGTGGATCGGACGGACGATCAGATGACTAAGAAGGCATGTAAGTGATCGACGGGGGCGTTAGGTTAGGGGACGGCGGGGGGCTTCGGGTGTAGGGCCTTAGGTGTTAGCGGCGGGAGCTTAGGAGGCGGCGGGGCTTAGGGGATAGGGGCTTAGGTGCGGCGGGGCTTAGGGGGCAGGGGGGGGAGGGGTTTAGGTGCGGATTCGGGGGTAGGGGGTTAGGTGCGGCTTAGGGGGTAGGGGCTTGCGGCAGAGGGTAGTGGCTGCGGCGGGGTAGTGGGTTAGGGTGGCAGGGGGTAGGGGCTTGCGGCAGAGGGTAGTGGCTGCGGCGGGGTAGTAGCTTAGGGCGGCAGGGGTAGGGGCTTCGGCGGCGGGGTAGTGGCTTAGGGGTTAGGTGCGGCAGAGGGTAGTGGGTGCGTCGGGGTAGTGGGTTAGTGCAGCAGGGGGTAGGGGCTTGCGGCAGAGGGAAGTGGGTGCGGCGGGGTAGTGGCTTAAGGCGGCAGGGGGTAGGGGCTTCGGCGGCGGGGTAGGCGGCGGGGTAGTGGCTTAGGGGTTAGGTGCGGCAGAGGGTAGTGGGTGCGGCGGGGTAGTGGGTTAGGGCGGCAGGGTGTAGGGGCTTGCGGCAGAGGGTAGTGGCTGCGGCGGGGTAGTGGCTTAGGGCGGCAGGGGGTAGGGGCTTCGGCGGCGGGGTAGTGGCTTAGGGGTTAGGTGCGGCAGAGTGTAGTGGGTGCGGCGGGGTAGTGGGTTAGGGCGGCAGGGGGTAGGGGCTTGCGGCAGAGGGTAGTGGCTGCGGCGGGGTAGTGGGTTAGGGCGGCAGGGGGTAGGGGCTTCGGCGGCGGGGTAGTGGGTTAGGGGTTAGGGCGGCAGGGGTAGGGGCTGCGGCGGGGTAGTGGGTTAGGGCGGCAGGGGGTAGGGGCTTGCGGCAGAGTGTAGTGGCTGCGGCGGGGTAGTGGCTTAGGGCGGCAGGGGGTAGGGGCTTCGGCGGCGGGGTAGTGGCTTAGGGGTTAGGTGCGGCAGAGGGTAGTGGCTGCGGCGGGGTAGTGGGTTAGGTCGGCAGGGGGTAGGGGCTTGCGGCAGAGGGTAGTGGCTGTGGCGGGGTAGTGGATTAGGGCGGCAGGGGGTAGGGGCTTCGGCGGCGGGGTAGTGGCTTAGGGGTTAGGTGCGGCAGAGGGTAGTGGCTGCGGCGGGGTAGTGGGTTAGGTCGGCAGGGGTAGGGGCTTGCGGCAGAGGGTAGTGGCTGCGGCGGGGTAGTGGATTAGGGCGGCAGGGGGTAGGGGCTTCGGCGGCGGGGTAATGGGTTAGGGGTTAGGGCGGCAGGGGGTAGGGGCTTGCGGCAGAGGGTAGTGGCTGTGGCGGGTAGTGGCTTAGGGCGGCAGGGGGTAGGGGCTTCGGCGGCGGGGTAGTGGCTTAGGGGTTAGGTGCGGCAGAGGGTAGTGGCTGCGGCGGGGTAGTGGGTTAGGGCAGGGGCTTGTGGCAGAGGGTAGTGGGACTTCGGCGGCGGTGTACAGCGCGATGGTATACTACAGTCCCATGGGCATACGCGTGTCGGCCCTTAAGCGCCAGCAAACATTGCGAGTCGTTGGCGCATGGGCATGGGACTGTAGTATACTATAGCGGTGTACACTACAGTCGTATGCGCTTCTGTGGCTTGGTTAGCGTTGGGTGGCAGCGACTCGCAATGCCCGCTTCGCGGGCATTGCTTCGCGAGGCTGCAACGACTCGCAATGCCCGCTACGCGGCCACGGACAGAGTCCAGGAGAAGCAGCTTGGACTCGCTAACCAAGCCACCGGAAGTTGCGCCGCTCCGACGGAAGTCAGTTACGGCAATTATATAATAGATTATCAATTAATATTGAACACAATTAAGTCTGCTGACATCCACTGATATACCAAATAAGCCGACACACACCTCATTTAGACAGTATAAGCCCCCACATTGCCCATCTATATACGGTAATGTGACACCCCCTATATATAGTATGAGCCCGCAAATTGCCTCTCTATATAGAATGCTATATACAATGCTCTTGTCACTTGCACCTGAAGAACATCTCTAGAATTTGCTCCTTTCTCACCTTGGAAACCACAAAAACCCTCACTGTGGCCTTGATTCACTCCCGCCTTGACTATTCTAATTCTCTTTTAATTGGTGTCCCCTGCACTAGAATCTTCCCTCTCCAGTCGATCCTTAATGCAGCAGCCAGGATCACCTATTTAGCTAACCGTTACTCGGACTCTTCTGCTCTATGCCAGTCATTGCCTGATGGCTGCCCATACACTTTAGGATCCAATTCAAACTGCTTGTTCTCACCCACAAAGCCCTTCACAGTGCATCACCTCCCTACATTTCCTCCCTCATCTCTGTCTATCAGCCTACTCGTTCTCTTCGCTCTGGAAGTGACTTTAGACTAACTGCTGCATTAATCCGAACCTGCCACTCCCAGCTTCAAGATTTCTCACGAGCTGTACCAATTCTCTGGAATACTCTACCCCAAGAAATTAGGTGTATCCACAACTTACATAGTTTCAGGCGATCCCTAAAAACACATTTTTTTTGGGCTGCCTATCATGATCCCTTGTCAGTTATCTAGACATAGCTTATCCACTCCACCAGTCTAAAATGCATCACAAATAATGGTTGGTGGCCACTTATACTGCTCCTAACTGTTCCCCATCTCCTCAAGTTGACTATACCATCACTGTAAATAAGCACCTATACTTTGTGTCACTCCCATCTCATTGTTATATTGTAAGCTCTTATGAGCAGGGCTATCATTATTTTGCTCTAATTATTGTATTGTATTATGCTTTGTACTATATTGTATTTTTGTTTGCATTGTATTGTATTTTCTAATAACTGTTTCTTATGATTGTTTAAACATGAACTTTGAATTGTGAAGCGCTGTGGAATATGTTGTCGCTATATAAATAAAGATTATTATTATTATGTGAACTCTCCCATAGCCTTCCTATACACATTGTGAGCTCTCACATAGCGTCTTATATAAAGAATGAGCCCCCACATAGCCTCTCTATATACAATGTGAATCATCACATAGCACCCCGATACAGTATCAGTCCTCACATAACCTCCTGTATACAGTATGAACTTCCACATAGCTCCCTATATACAGTATGAGCCTCACATAGTCTTCCTATATACATTGGGAGCCCCACATAGCTTCTGATATACAGTATGAGCCATAACATAGCCTCCTATATACAGTACAAGTCCCTACATAGCCCAATATATACAGTATGTCCTTCCACATAGTCTCCTATATACATACAAATAATATCCCATACACATGAAAAAAAAACAACACACACTCACCAAGCTACCTTTCCTCCACTCTGCTCTCTGATGCACTGACACTCCCAAAAGTAGACTTGATGATGTGTTGCCATAGTGTCTACTGTCTCACATGCTGATCGGTGGAAGAAGGAGCCATAGGCTACATCTTTCACCAATGTATGTTTTGCCGTCTGCATCCTGAGGATCTGGATAGCGGTGATATCAGGTGGCGGGTGAGCAAGGGAGGACATGGTCTCAGTCAATATGTGGCCTGTGGGCAGCTTTTCGCTCAACTCTACCCTAAGGAGACCTAAAAGTAGAGTTTTAAAAAAAGTTTTTTAAATACATAAAAAAATAAGAAATCCAAATCACCACACTTTTCTGAAAATAAAATTAGAGAGAGAAAAAAAAGTTCGGAATTTCCAAATTCATAGAAGTAGGGTGTGTCAAATATAGAATTAATCAATACAATCGGTAAATATTGTAACGAGAAAATAAATAAAAGCACCAGATTTGCAGTTTTGTGGACACTACAACACCATAAAAAATTATATAAAGTTTTAAATTTACACTGAAGCTGGCTATGTACGGTCTAACTAATTGTAGCTATTTGATTGCTCTTGTTGCTGCTAGTAGGTCCAGGAAGGGACCCGTGTAATGGCCCTTAGCACGAAATTGTTCAGGGAACTTTTAATGATTTTTATAATTTTTATCTATAGGACTCAGCGCAACAATTGTAAGTCAATAAAACCATCAAATTGAAAAAAATATTTAATGATAACATTTTTTGGATACAATTCCAATATACAAACAAGTAAAAATAAAATTATATAAAATTAATGATAGTAATGGCTAAGGCATAAAGTGGATGGGCCTTTGTATCTATGCCACTGAGCTCTTGAGATTGGGGAATACGATTTGGAATCTCCAATTAATGTGTTGGATTAAGGCTTGAGGATGGAGGCTTGTTAGGTTGATTGGGGTTTCCACCAGCCAGGATCAATCCTCTTGTTATCTATAAACAATAATGGTGACTCCTTTAGGGAGAGTATTGATTTATTCTGGAAGGGATATTTGGTAAGCTGTTTACACACCTTAGGAGGATGTGGTTGGTGAATATATGCAGCTAGGTATGATTGTAGATTTCTCCGTGAGGTGTCTCAGGAGTTACTTTGGTATTTAAACCTAGGATAACAACACTAATTATATCTAATTACTAGTCAGGTGGGTTTGGGATTAGCACTGCACATAAATTACTTCAACATACCTGCGAAAAGCTCACATTTGTTGTGACTAGAAGTGACTCCTGAGACACCTCACGGAGAAATCTACAATCAAACCTAGTTCCATATATTCGCCAACCACATCCTCCTAAGGTGTGTATACAGCTTACCAAATATCCCTTCCAAAATAAATCAATACTTTCCCTAAAGGCGTCACTATTATTGTTTATAGATAACAAGAGGATTCATCCCGGCTGGTGGAAACCCCAATCAACCTAACAAGCCTCCATCCTCAAGCCTGAATCCAACACATTCATTAGAGATTCCAAATCGTATTCCCCAATCTCAAGAGCTCAGCAGCATAGATACAAAAGGCCCATCCACTTTATGCCTTAGCCATTACTATCATTAATTTTATATAGTTTTATTTTTACTTGTTTGTATAGTTTTATTTTTACTTGTTTGTATATCGGAATTGTATCCAAAACAATTATCATTAAAATATTTTTTACTTTTTTCAATTTGATGGTTTTATTGATAAGTGGTGACCTACAATTGTTGCGCTGAGTCCTATAGATAAAAACCATAAAAAATTACAATAAGAAGCATTCTAAACATAGGATCTATAGTACTTAAAAATTATATCAATGTAAAAATCAACTCAGGGTATAAAAACAAGTCCTTAATAAACCCCTCAACCAAAAAAATAAAAATGATCTAAAAATATTGAGACACAAGTATTTTACTTTATGGATCTAATTTTTATCACCTTAAATAGGAGAAAAAAAATACCAGTTCTGCCTTAATGTATTAATACTGACCAGGAGGATCAGCTTCCTAGGCAGGTCATTGACATGGTACAATTGAAAAACAAAACCAAAAATACACTTGAAGTATTTCACTGTAACTCGTATTTTTGTACAATTTTCCAATACATTGAATAATAAAATGAATAATACCTTTCAAAACTAAAACTTGTCTTACAAAAAACAAGCCCTCATGCTGCTATGTGTATGGAAAAATATAAAAGTTTTGGCTCTCCCAAGAAGGGGACTGAAAAAGTTAAAATGTAAACACTAAGAATAACCTGGTTAAGTAGGAGTTAACTTCATCGGCTCACCTTTTCTTTCATGTCATGTGCACAACTAATTGTGTACCACACCATACCATCAAGTTATGTGTTCCAACAGTCTTGGAGGGATTTATCCACTGTGGGTTAGTGTCAGACCAATAGTGGGGGTTTTGTTTGTTAACTTAACCATTCACAAAAAAGTTTGCTTCATCACTCATCTGAAGGCAATTGTCTATGCTGTGAAGATACGAGATGTGCAGCATCTGAATCAACGGATGCTGGAAGCCTGTGATAGCATTTCTTCTGTGGTGTTGCTATTAGTGTATCAAGAGTGAGAAAAAAGGGTTGCATTGAGAATCCAACACAATGGGTAGCACTTTGAACACATTTTATTTATAAGTGGTCATAAACTTGTAAATAACTAATGAAAGAATAAAGTTATGCCAAAACCAAGCACCTCATTGTTTTTCTTATGAAATTCTCAATACGTTTGATGTGTTATATGACCCTCTTCCCATTGTAAAAAATAACGTTGGATCCAAAATGGCCAACTTCAAAATGGCCACCATGGTCACCACCCATCTGGAAAAGTTTTCCCTCTCCCTTCCATATATTACTGTGCCACAAACAGGAAGTTGATATCACCAACCATTCCCATTTTATTTAGGTACATCCATATAAATGGCCCACCCTGTATTATTTAAGCCCCTGCTTTGCAGGAAGATATCTGACTGGGACTGCATTTATTTCTGTGTTACTCCTATGTTTAACTATTGCAATTCTGGAATATAATAGACTGCATTCCTGTGAGTAACTGCTTCCTTGCCAGAAGATACAGGTGGTTTCCAATACAGTCACATTCCTTCTCTGTATTTGCAAACCCATTTGGATCTACTTTATCTGTTCTGTTTAACCATACAAAACTTCAGCGACACAACTCATGAATAGTATTGATTTCATCTTTATTAAAGTGCAGTATAAAGTGCAATGTGCTATACAGACATGGTGACAGGGTATTTGGACTATATACATAATATGGCAGGGGTCACTGATATTGTATACATCAAATATTATGGAACATTATTAAAGACATTATTACTATCCATAACTACATTCTCCTTGAGTGTAAATGATACATCAACACGCTCAAGGATATCAGGTGTAAGTGACATGCTCACTCATATGACAGACCAGACCTTCCCATACTTCGTGTTATACACTATGGGTGATGTTTCCCCCCTCTCATATGGCCAAAGTATACTCTTTACATTAATATAGTGAAGCATCAACTGCATGGGTATAGCTATAAACTATATGTATAGAATTGCAATATATAAAAAACAGTGGGTAGGTCTTTGAATGTATAAAGTACCAGGTACCCAGCTTGGATGGTAATTATCTATTTATTGCCACATACAACCTAATGTTATAACCTGGTAGCATTAATCAAATTATATAGTTTGTAGCTTATACCTCCATGCTGCACAATGTGCACTGTTGTGCCTATGCAATCCATTGCCTCATGACACTGAACATTATAGTTCAAGAGCAATCAACAAGGGTGTAACTTGTAGCTTACACCACCGTTCTGCTCAGTATACACAGCTATACCACTGCAGTCCATTAATAGCTTCACATTCACTATAAGATGTTGTGTGTGTCAATTAGTAAGATATACCTTAAGTATGGCAGGGGAGAGTCTGGTGTGGCGTCCTATAACCCTGGTCCTTGCGCCCCAATGCGCATGTCGGTCCTCCTTCGTCAGGGGGCGTGAGACTAGTGAGAGCTGGTGTGAGTTAAAAAGGATCTACTAACCAATCAAGTCCGGTGCTTATGTCATGTGACTATCATCACAGCTGTTTGCTGTGATGATCCATGTTCCTGCTGTCAGTGTATACTCTTAGAAGTCCTCCCTCAACCAGTCATGGGGTTTTTTTTTTTTTTTTTTTTTTTTTTTTTTTTTTTTTTTTTTTTATGGCCAAAATGGCCACTTTAGATGTTAAACTATTTACTACCTACATTGTTTATTGTTTACCATTATTGACAACCTCTGTATGTCACAGTTGTAATACGTCCCAGGTAGTGTCACATCACACGATGCAGTGTACACCGTGGGATGCGGCACCCCAAAACAGATCACAATCCTGAGACAGAGGGTCGACACTTATACTTGGATTCTAAGTGTAGAGGGCTCTCGAAACATAATATATGGGGCAAGACAATTTTTCACTTTTCATCATTTATCTTGTTTATTGTTGGTGGATGTCTCACATTAAATTTTATATGTGGGACATTGACCAAACTATCGAAAATGGCTTAAACATTGCTAGAAATTTGCCACAATGGTCACTCACCGAGGGGTCCAAATCAAGCCCCTCTATAGGCTAAAATTCTATATTGTTCTCGTCCTTACATATCCTTGTTAATCCTTTACCCACATATATATTCAACTTACTACCGCTATATTTCTGGGCATAACAATGCAGATAAGTAAAACTTTTTTCTCCCCACAACATATCACATGTCAAGACCACTAATCCACTTACAGTTATATAGCACCACTATACAGATGTATGGAAAAACTATAGAAACCCTATTCCGTTACATTATCGCCGCAAGGTTGTATCGGTCCGTTCAGTTGAGATTTCTCGTAGAGGATTTCAGTTGTATTCTTTGATATAGTATACTTGACAGCAGGTCATATTACAGCATCTTATTAGACAATACTTCCGGACTGTGTAGGATTCTGAAAATTAAAATCGAGAGTTAAAAACAAATACAAATATACAAAAAGCTATGCTGTGAAGATACAAGATGTGCAGCATCTGAATCAACGGATGCTGGAAGCCTGTGATAGCATTTCTTCTGTGGTGTTGCTATTAGTGTATCAAGAGTGAGAAAAAAGGGTTGCATTGAGAATCCAACACAATGGGTAGCACTTTGAACACATTTTATTTATAAGTGGTCATAAACTTGTAAATAACTAATGAAAGAATAAAGTTATGCCAAAACCAAGCACCTCATTGTTTTTCTTATGAAATTCTCAATACGTTTGATGTGTTATATGACCCTCTTCCCATTGTAAAAAATAACGTTGGATCCAAAATGGCCAACTTCAAAATGGCCACCATGGTCACCACCCATCTGGAAAAGTTTTCCCTCTCCCTTCCATATATTACTGTGCCACAAACAGGAAGTTGATATCACCAACCATTCCCATTTTATTTAGGTACATCCATATAAATGGCCCACCCTGTATTATTTAAGCCCCTGCTTTGCAGGAAGATATCTGACTGGGACTGCATTTATTTCTGTGTTACTTCTATGTTTAACTATTGCAATTCTGGAATATAATAGACTGCATTCCTGTGAGTAACTGCTTCCTTGCCAGAAGATACAGGTGGTTTCCAATACAGTCACATTCCTTCTCTGTATTTGCAAACCCATTTGGATCTACTTTATCTGTTCTGCTAGCTTGTTTGCTGTTCAGCTTAAACTGCTGTCCTGGTTCTCGCTGATCCACATGTCATCATGGAAGGCTTGCTACACTGTACAAACCCCTCCTGGCTATGCTACTCATCCACACCTGCAGCTTAGAGCTCTCAACAGAATATCTTAGCCACAGATAACAAGGCTGCAGTGACATGAATACAATTGTCATTGGATGCGGCTCACTTATCCAGTCTTATTATGCAACTTGCTGTGAGCCAATGAAAGTGGATCCAGGCTATGGGTGTATTACATCAAACTCATGCTGCTTTGCCACCAACTCCTCAACACTTGCCACAGCAATCCTCTCGTCTGGGATCTTTATCTTGAGGAACATCTCTACATCTATACATTTTGATAGAGTTCCTAAGGCCTGTCAGACCTTTGTGAACCAATGCATGGTACATTTTGAACTTTTTAACCAATTATTTCTTACTGATCAGTCGAAAGTGGCATGTATTTTTTTGTTGTTGTCTAAAGAAGCCTTGGCTTGGGTTGCACCACTATGGGTTTGAGATCCTCCTATGAAGCATTATCTACCTTCATTGCTCTCTGCTGTAAATACAGAGTTTGATGAGTCAACTCAGTTCAATTTTACCAGTGATTCTATACTTTGGCTTAGACAAGGGGCTAACTCTATGGGACATCGTGCCACCTAGTCCTGTACTCTTATGTTATAGTTGGCTGGAACAATAATTTTGTCTTGTAAATTTTCTACGCCAGTCTCCATAGCTGGATAAAAATCAAACTTGCTGGTAGAGATTTGCCATCTTTCCGTGGCGACCTATTTTTCTCTCGTTACCTAAATGGACTTGTGATGCAAAGAAAGGTCAATAAATAAAAGCTTCTCATGTTCCAATTTCTAGAGCTTCTTCAAAGTCTCTTCCCAGAGAGGACCTCAGAAACTCATGCAAATTGTTTGGAAGAGATAATTGTCATTGGCCAACAGATCCTGTCTTCCTACTAAAAGACAATGAAGCTGATTCATTAAGATTGCCTTTGCATGCACCAGTCTTAATAAAGCAGCTGCTGGAGTGCACTGACCTGATCTAATAAGTGTCTTTTGCCGCTTAATGAATCAGTAACATCAGATATCCAGAGTGTGCTGTCTCCAGAATCCAGAAATGTACAACAGCTGTGTGTTGCCATACAGTTCTTGAGTACGTTTCGGCACTTTATGATAAATTTGATGTACAGCCATGATTAAAACCTGTCTCACCCAAGTCCTCCCCATGCTAAACCTATAGCTGATTGGGAATAGGTTATAAATACCTAAAGTCACAATATTTTTGAACAACAGTTAAGCTGTTAACACCAGATTTCTGAGATAACATAATTTGCATTCACCTTCTATCCACTGTGGTGAAAAGAAACACACTCACATTCAACCAAATACAAGAAACTCTTTCCGGCTAAACAGAATTACTCCATTGGTGGCTATTTACCCTTAGCAATTACATTAGCTCTAGAGAAATAGCATCATTTATTTGATGGAGGCAAGTTTCCAATGACTATCAATATGGACCATAAAAATCTGGAATATTTTCAGTCTGCTTGTTGCCTGAATTCCCCTCAAACCTGATGGTTACTCTTCTTTTTGTCGTTTGAAGTCATTGTCCTGTACCGTCGTTTGGGAGAAACCACAGGGCTGGCTACCTTTACAGGTCCTTTAATCTGTGAAATGCTTTGGAAGACGTGTCCTTACGTATAATTTAGTCTGAAGATATTCTTGCCTTCTTAAATGCTTCCAACTGTTCAACTAAAGGAGGTTCTCTTATATTTAAGACTCTTCCCCAAAAAATCTTAATTTTTGCCCATTTTAATCTCTTCTACACTTATTGAGATGTAAAATGAACTGCTGAACACCTTTCCTGTTTGTACTGATTGCTTACATAAAAACTAAATGTTATACAATTTGTGGCATTTTGTAATCTGTTTCACAGTTCAAACCCTCACGTCAAGTATGTCTCAGTCCTCTTCAGTCTCTTCCTATAGCACAAGACTCTTGGGCTGAAATTTTAATGGACTTTGTAATAGATCTTTCTGCGGCACAGGGATTTACTACTATCTGAGTCATGGTGGACTGATTCTCCAAGGTGATTCATTTTGTTCTTTTACTAGACTTTTCACCTGCTCCACTGCTAGCCCAAGTGTTTTTCTAAGAGATTTTCCAGTTCCAAGTTTTTCCAGCTCACATAGTATCGGTAAATTATTTCTAGGTTTTGGAGGTTGCTCTGCAATAATTTAAAAATCTCCATAGAATTCTACTGTGGCTATTATCCTCTAAGTAATGGACAAAATGAGAGAAACAGTCTAGCAATTCCTACAAATGTTCTTTATTTGGATTTACTTCATTGGACTGAATTTATTCTCGAAAAACTCAGTTTCTGAATCTCCTTATTGCAGTATATGGTTGGGAGCCTTACCTTACCTTTACCATTCACATTAAAAAGTCAACTATCGACGGTAAACAGTTTCTCTTTGGAGATTTTAACATCAGGACTGAGGTGTCATCTAATATGGAAATTACAGTGGCCAAAGTGAACAAGAGTGCTGCTGAACATCGTCAACCTGTTTCCAACATTTCATGTGGTGTTAAAGTTTGGATTTCCACCAAAGACATTCATTTAAAAACTTAATGTAAAACATTGGCTCCCAGGTTCATCACTCCATTTCAGATTATTCAACAAATGAGTCATGAAACTTCCCATCTGAGATTGCATTCCACATTAAAAACCCCAATATTTAGAAGACAAGCTAAAGATAATGTCAGCAGATCAATCAATGCAATACAGCTTGCAAAACAAAACATCCAAATGTCAATTCTCGCTACCGACGATGAAAAAATGTTTGATCGAATAGTTGGCATTTTATGGAACAGACGCTTGTAAAATTTGGCTTCCCTTCTAACTTCATAAACAAAATAACTGCCTTCTATACAAAACCTTCAACAAAAGTAAAAATTAATAATGAACTCTTTCCCCTAGCTTCGAGAAAAGAAATGGAACAAGGCAATGATGTCCCCTCTCACTGCTCTTGTATATCCTAACAATGGAAACTTTTTTTGCAAAAAATAGCACAATCCTTTAATATCAAAGGCCTAAGGAGCAGACAAATTGAATATAAGAATGCAGCATATGCAGAAGACATACTCTTCTTTCTTGTAAATCCTATCATATCAATCAAAAATGTATTTAGAGAGCTACAAACATTTAGCTTAATCTAAAACTTCAAAATTAACTACTCTAAATCTAATTAGCTAAACATAAATATATCTTCTAAATACTGGAGACAGATAGCAGAAATTTCCTCATTTAAAAACTGCTCATCCATTACCCACTTAGGACCAAAAATTAGCATTCCTCCTCCCAATTACTTACCCTAAACTTTAAACTCCTTCTACAAAAAAATTATTCAACTAATTTTCCTTTGGAAAGATATCCCTATCTCATGGTTTGGAAGAATTAACTTATTAAAAATTATTATATTACCTAAAGTACTATATCTTCTTCAAACATTACCAACACACATACCAAGGCACTTCGTCTAAAAACCTAAAAGTTTCACTTTAAAATTTATTTGGTCAAATAAAAGCCATAGAATATGTAAGAGAGTAAACTAATAAGCTGCTAAAACCAAGCAGACTGCCATTTTGTAGTGGCCCAGGAAAGTGAAAAAGTCTCTGGTTGCCATGGTGACTGCTCTGTGTCTAGGAAAGTGAAAGCACAATCTCTGGTTGCCTTGGTGACGGCTCTGTCAGTTGCTCCTGTTGTTGTTGATCACTCACTGCGGTGGCCATTACTAGTGTAAGGATTACAGCAGAGCTAGTGCAAGCTATATGGGCCTTTAAAGTTGTTTGCAAGCCCTGTTGTGTGGACTAAAGACTTTATCCTGAACTGAGCAAGTGTCCAGCATCTGAGGAGAGGCTGAGGAGATGTTCCCCCTGATGGAGCGAGTGATTGGCGTCCAGGAAGGCCGTGAGTGACTGCGAAAGGAGAGCCGGCGTCCGGTGCCATTCACATTGGGAGGATCCTGACAAGGAGGCTGAGGAGATGTTCCCCCTGATGGAGCGAGTGATTGGCGTCCAGGAAGGCCGTGAGTGACTGCGAAAGGAGAGTCGGCGTCCGTGCCATCCACATTGGGAGGATCCTGACAAGGTTCTGACAAGCCCTGGAAAAGAGTGCTCCACAGATTGCACCCCAAGCTTACAGAACTAAAGTGCTGGACATGTGAATCTGGCATTGGCTGGTAAGCTGCCAAATTTTGCTGTTTTTTTTACAATACGTTTTTTTTTTTGCGCCAAAGGTTTTTCTTTTCTTTTTCTTTTTCTGGACTTGCTGCAGCCCACGTGGAATATACACCGGTGTAAAGCTACATTTGAGGTTGATGGTACCATAGTTTTGAGATACCCGGGTATCCCTGTGCTAAGTGTATAGCCAGCATTGATATAGTGTATTGTATTGTTATTAGCTGTGATAAGTTATACTCAGTGTGCCATCTCAGAGGTCCCATCAGACCGCCCACAGTTGATGTACATAGCCTTTAGTTAAGTTAAATCCTTGATAAGTCTAAAGTGTAGGTAAATTTGTTCCTGGTTCTGAGTGTAATTTACATACCCTGGGAACTCTGAGATCGGTGCATTGATGTCGGCTAACGCTGAGGGTGTTAAACTGTTATTGGTAATATTTTAAGGGGATTTTGAGACTTTTACATTCCTTACTGAACCATACTTTGATCCCCATATCAGTAAAAAATACTGTTGTTTATTTCTGCCTCTGTCTCAGTCTAAGAGAAATGATGGGAGTGATGGTGTGCCACGGTCCGCGCTGCTCTGGGTTCAAAATAACTCACCAAAGAGCCAAACAACTTTTCATCCTCTTTAATCCTCCTTCTCCTACGCGTTTCAGCGCCACACCCGGAGCCTTCCTCAGGGATATTACAATCATAATCACAGAGGGGGTTTTTATAGCCCCTAATCCACAAAAAAGAGGTGTCATCTGTTTACCAGTGATGTCATCCACATCATCAGAAGTGGGTGGATCCACCCATTTTGGCGCAATTTTTACATAAAACACAAAATACAGCTCAAAACTATTAAAAAAGTGCCCAGTGTCTTCATCAATTATTAGTCATTATTCCCCAGATCAAATTTTTCTAAAATGAGGCAAATAAAAGCCAAAAAACACATAAAAAGATTGATCCATTCATTGATGTTTTAAAAAACAAAGAGTCACATTTTTTACTCATATTGGAGTAAAAAGAGGATGAAAAGTTGTTTGGCTCTTTGGTGAGTTATTTTGAACCCAGAGCAGCGCGGACCGTGGCACACCATCACTCCCATCATTTCTCTTGGAATATACCACTATCCAGTGGTAGGTGGAGGTCCTGCAGCAGCTTGGAACATTGATTCCTAAACGCCTTCAAACCAGTTGTGGGGAACACAACTGGACCAGGTGAGTGGCTCCACAGCACCACCATATTACACTAGTGTCACTAGTGATAGGGCACTATTGCGTCTCTTGTCCCCCCCCTTTTATATTTTGCTCTGTCTCAGTCTGTGACTCACTGGATCTTAATAGGACCTCCGGTCATTACAAATCAATCACACAATGTTATCAAAACCCAGAAACAAAGGCAGTCTGGGGCTTTCTAGACTTTGAAAACTTCAGACTTTCCACTCACCTAGCTAGAACACTAGAGCTTTGTAAGATCTCTTTAACGAAACTCTGGGACTTTTTAGAATGAAACGACCTTAAAGGAGGTCTCTCTCACTTCCTATAGCCCACCCCCATTAATAGATCTAAATATAGATAAAAAACCCTTATACTAAAAGAACACTCAGACAAATCACAAGTCCAATAAAAAACTAAAACTAATACCTAACCTCTGTGACTCTACACTTCTATTACATCAGATTTTGAACAGATATACCGTAGATCCTTAAAGAATAAAATTAAATGCTCCATAAATTCTCAGACATGCCAATAAGCCTGATTCACAAAAACAAGATCATGACTACAATTTATATAAAATCTCGCATTGGTAGTATCCCGCTCAATGAAACAGCAATTAAAATTCCACAAGAGGTAGTCACCCTTCTTCTACCAGGCACCTCTAATTCAATATCAGACTCAGCAACCCTGTGATTATTCTTGAATCTGAGGGGAAATGAAAAACTAAAAATCTAAAATAATCAAAATCCTAAGTCACACCGAAGAGGTCCCATCTTTCATAAGTAAATGGGAAACTGAATTAAATACAGCCTTCAATTCTGAAGAAATCAAATTGATATTTAAAAATGCACATCTCCTAACAACCTCATATCAAGAAGTTAACTTCAAAATTATAGCTAGATGGTAGGACCCCAGGTATCTTACACAAAATAGACAGCTCCTACCAACCACTCTGCTGGAGATGCAATTGGGAAAATGGTACCCCTTTTCACATATGGCTCCACTGCCCAAAAATTAGCCAACATTGAAACACAATCAAACAATATATTGATAAAGCACTAACCACCAAAAGTTCCTTAACTCCCAGATTAATCCTGTTCAACCTAGACACTCACGACCAATATCTAGACAAGCAATCATTGATTCCCCACCTTCTCAAAGTTGCTAAAATTTAAATTGCAAGACACTGGAGAGACACTAACTCTCTCACTTTTTGGGAATGGATAAATAAAAAAACCTGATGAAACATGAAGATTAACACATCCTAAAAACAAAATAATCCTAAACTTTTGGCATAAATGGACTACACAGCAAAACCAGTTGGCACCTAATCAATATTCCCATACTTGCTATTATAATATTTCCAGTTTGTACCCTTTTGAAAACCAAGCAAAGATGGCTATTATACAGCAACTTTCAGATACTAGAACAGGACTCCCTCTATCCCTGTGCCCTGTCTCCCTGATCACCTCCCATACCAAATGTTGCTCCTCCCTGTTCCCTCCTGAGTTTATTGCTTACTTTAGTTAGACCTTCCCTTTAACCTCTAAAAATAACAAATGTTAACAATATCACTGTTCATATATTTTTATTTTAATGCCATGAAACATTCTAAATAAAGATTACTAGTGCATCTCAATGAATTAGAATATCATCAAAAAATGTATTTATTTCAGGTCTGGGTAACTCTCTATCTACCTTATGGAGAGGAGTTTGCCTGCAGCCATAAGGAGACACTTAAGTAGATAAGGAGATTTAAAGCCCCATCCCTCCTTCTAGGAAATATGCAAATTGTCACTTCAGTGAGGAAGTGGAAAAACTCTAGCGCCACCTTTAGGTAGCTCTTCAAAGTCATAGTCAACTTTCTGACAAGCCTTTTAACACGACTAAGGATTTATGCCAGATCAGAACCCCAAACTACAGACACTGTGTTTCGGGGTAACTGCTCCTCATCAGTGAAGTGTGTGGGATATTTTGATCTGGCTGTATGAGAGGCTATAGACGAGGTCTGGGGAACCTGCAACCATAAGGAGACAATTAAGTAGATAAGGAGATTTAAAGCTGCATCCCTCCTCCAGCAAATATGCAAATTGATATATTTATATCTACCTTATGGAGAGGAGTTTAACTTAACTGTCTTCTTATGGTTGCAGGCAAACTCCTCTCCATAAGGTAGATAGCGAGTTCCCCAGACCTTGTGTATAGCCTCTTATACAGCCAGATCAGAATATGCCACACACTACACTGATGAGGGGCAGTTACCCCGAAATTCAGCGTCTGTAGTTTGGGGTTCTGATCTGGCATAAATCCTTAGTCATATTAAAAGGCTTGTCAGAAAGTCGACTATGACTTTGAGGAGCTACCTAAAGGTGGCGCTAGTTTGTCCAATTTCTGACTGAAGTAACAATTTGCATAATTTATTTCAGTAATTCAATACAAAAAGTGAAACGCATATATTATATAAAGTCATTACAGAGTGATCTATTTCAAGTGTTTATTTCTGTCAATGTTGAGGATTATGGCTTACAGCCAATGAAAATCCAAAGGTCCTTATTTCAGAAAATTAACTTAGGGTTGATGAAGAGTTAAAAATCGTACTGCGAGAAAATTCTACGAGACATCAAAGGGTGAATATAATATTGATTCATTAGTCAACATGATTCAGTGCTCCCAGAAACGCCCTGAAACATGGCAATATGACATTGATTTTTGATGATATTCTAATTCATTGAGATGCACTCGTACATACAAAACAAATCACAATATTTTTCCAATCTCAAGAATTTCTCTCCTACTGTAAAGACAGCCCCTGCTTCAATCTCTAATTTGAAGATGGAATATGACATCAACCAAATTCTGGATTGTATGATGGTTCCTCAGAATCTCTTCTGCTGGAAGGTATACTGTCTTGAAGAGAAATACTGGGTTTGTAAAAAGCTTATAAATACGCTAATTTTGCTCAGGAGTTTTCATGACAATCATCCCCTTTCTTCTGTCATTGACCTTTGGAAAGGACTTAAAGGGGTACTGATAACCACCCACCTTTCTTTGCAGTAGTTCACAGTGGGTTTCTCAGGTAATTCTAGTGCATCTCAATTAATTAGAATATTATCAAAAATCAATGTAATATTGCCATGTTTTAGGACACTTCTGGGAATCCTGAAACATGTTGACTAATAAATCAATATTATATTCATCCTCTGTTGTCTCTTGCAATACGGCAGTGTGGTTTTTAATCCTTCATCCTTCTTACATTCATTTTCTGAAATAATGGACTTTGGGTTTTCATTGGCTATAAGCTATTAACACTAACAGAAAAAAATACCGTATATACTCGTGTATAAGCCGACTTTTTCAGCCCAAAAATTGGGCTGAAAAGTCCCCCCTCGGCTTATACGCGAGTATATACATGTGTGCTGAGTGTGACGGGGACGGGGGCTCTGACTGGGGGCAGGAGGAGGCAGGAGGGGGCTACAGTGACACCGCGCGGTCACGTGGGCCCGGCTCATTGATATGCACGCATCCCCCTGTCCATCCCCGGCAAGGGGATGCAGTGCATATTGCCGGACACAGCCCCTGGCGGCCCCCGGCAGTGGTATACAGCCCCCCCGCCTAGTACCGGGCCCCCATGCTGCGGCACAGCATACAGTAGTTCATACATTACCATCTCTCCCTGCAGCGCGCGGCTCCTCCATGTCCCAGCCGGCATCTTCCTGTAGTGTCATGTGACTGGCGCGTCACATGACACTACAGCAACAAGCCGGGCGGGAGATGGAGGAAGCGCGCGCTGCAGGAGATGGTAATGTATGAACTACTGTATGCTGTGCCGCAGCATGGGGGCCCGGTACTAGGCGGGGGGGCTGTATACCACTGCCGGGGGCACTGTATAAACCCCCGGGGGCCTGCTGCATAAACCCCCGGGGGCCTGCTGTATAAACCCCCGGGGGCCTGCTGTATAAACCCCCGGGGGCCTGCTGAATACCCCTGGGGGCCTGCTGTATACCCCTGGGGGCCTGCTGATACCCTGGGGCCTGCTGAATACCCCTGGGGGCCTGCTGTATACCCCTGGGGGCCTGCTGATACCCCTGGGGGCCTGCTGATACCCATGGGGCCTGCTGTATACCCATGGGGGCCTGCTGTATACCCCGGGGGCCTGTTGATACCCCTGGGGGCCTGCTTATACCCCTGGGGGCCTGCTGTATACCCCTGGGGGCCTGCTGATACCCCTGGGGGCCTGCTGATACCCATGGGGCCTGCTGTATACCCATGGGGGCCTGTTGATACCCCTGGGGCCTGCTGAATACCCTGGGGGCCTGCTTATACGCCTGGGGGCCTGCTGATACCCCCGGGGGCCTGCTGATACCCCCAGGGGCCTGCTGATACCCCCGGGGGGCTGCTGATATCCCCGGGGGCCTGCTGATACCCCCGGAGGCCTGCTGATACCCCCGGAGGCCTGCTGATACCCCCGGGGGCCTGCTGATACCCCCGGGGGCCTGCTGATACCCCTGGGGCCTGCTGAATACCCATGGGGGCCTGCTGTATACCCCTGGGGGCCTGTTGATACCCCTGGGGCCTGCTGATACCCCTGGGGCCTGCTGAATACCCCTGGGGGCCTGCTTATACCCCTGGGGGCCTGCTTATACGCCTGGGGGCCTGCTGTATACCACTGGGGGGGCCTGTATACCTCACTGCTTGGGGCTGTATACCTGTGCTGGAGTCCACCCTCGGCTTATACGCGAGTCAATAAGTTTTCCCAGTTTTTGGGGGCAAAAGTAGGAGGGTCGGCTTAAACACGGGTCGGCTTATACACGAGTATATACGGTACTTGAAATAAAACACTCTGTCTGTAATGACTCTATATAATATATGCGTTTCCCTTTTTGTATTGAATTACTGAAATAAATTAACTTTTTGATGATATTCTAATACATTGAGATACACCCGTATTTTTATAATAAATACAAGGCTGAAGAGAATTGTTTCAATTTTCTTCAAAGGAAATGCTGTTACTATGATTCCTCTATGCAGTGCATCTCGGACGCAATAAGAGTACTGTGTTTTGTATGCTATCTGCTGAGCTGTCAGCAGTTTATTGACAGCAGAGGCTTCCATTATGGTTCCTGGAAGTGGTTGCTCAGGTGTTTCATCTTCCCTGTGATTGCTCCGTTACTTTACTGAGCAACTTCTCCCAGAACTCTGCCAGTCATACATTCTATCTGAAGTGCTGTTTGACCTGCATTCCTGTGTTTTTACTGATCTCTGGATTTTTGTTATCAGACTTCAGACTTTTGCTTGTTTTTCCTTTTATCACTTGTTGTGATCTCCTGGTATTTTGACCCCTTTAACATGACCTGAATACACCTCTGTTTACTCCCTTATTCTCTTCATGCTCTCCTGGAATCCTGACCCTGGACTGTTGCATGACTATGTCTCTGTCTACAACAAGCTCTCCTGGAACCTGACCCCAGATAACCTGACTTGCCTGCTGTCTATATGCCTTTAAGTAGAGACTGTGTCAAACCCTATCTATAAGTAGTGACTAGCGTCACATTACAATGGCAATTTTTTTTTCCCATCTATGGGTCCAGTATATTCTAACTGAGACCAGGTGGTGAAACAGTTGGACTCAGTCAATTGGATCTAGCTTTGGAAAATCAGAAATTAGAATCTTCATAGATTCAGTTACAGGGGCAGTTTTCTAGTACTTTGGATGCCTTCTAATCCCCCACTACCGACTGCAGTCATCACTACTGGAGCATCCAACATGCTATTTAGCTCCTCAGAACCAGTAGTGGGACTTTCTGATGAATTCTCGGGGGAAAAAAACAAGTTTATTATTTTCAGTGAGAGCTGTAAACTACTTTTTACCTTGCACCCCCTGGTCTTCAGAGAATAGGTCCCAGCTGGTGGGGATAATCATGTCCATATTGCGGGAGGTCCTCAGACTTGAGCATTTTCTCTGTCCCCATGTGCTCCAGAGTGGTCCTCTGTGGATGCCTTTTTTGACAAATTAGAATTGATATATGACGAACCTGACAGAGTCTACTTGACAGAGTCCAGGTAGCAGAGGCAAAGATCATGAACCAGACACAAAAGTACCACGCCACTGAGGAGTATTGTTCTGAGTTTTGACAATGGTGTTCTGAACGCCTGTGAAATGACACAGCCATCAGATGTCAATTCTTGGACTCTGCCTCTATTGTGGTCGCGCTGGACATTTTCTGAAGGACTGTTTGGCACATTCCTTAGCAAACAAGGCATCAGGAAACACTTACCTGCTCTCCGTCCCTGGCACAACATCTGTGTATGAAAGAAAATAATGCTTAAGAATACCTATCCACTTCCACTTATCTATGACCGATATAATCAGCTTACTGGGACTAAACGGTTTTCCTAACTTGATGTTAGAAGGACTTATAATTTGATACGCATTCGGGAGGGTGATGAGTGTAATCAATGAGGGTCTACTTGAAAATCTCGTCATGTCTTTTGGATTAACCAATGCACCCGCAGTCTTTCATAACTTTATTAATTATGTTTTTTCTGATTATAATGGAAGGTTTATTGTGGGTTTATTTAGATGATATTCTAATTTTTTCACCTGACTGGGAATCCCATAATGAACATGTGCATTTTGTTTTACAAAGGCTTAGAGAAAATTCTTTCTTCGCAAACTTAGGAAAATTTACTTCTTTTGTGAAAGAAATATCATTCCTGAGGTTCATTGTGTCATCTACAGCAGGGTCAGCTCCAGGTTTTTTGGGGCCCCGGGTGAAACAGTCTCAGTGGGCCCCTTCAACACATACTATGATTCAAGAATATAATATAGCAGCTGCAGGCTGTGTATATGTAATATAGAGGCTCCTGGGTGGGCTGTATATATAATATAGAGGCTGTTCAGGGTTGTATATATAGTATGGAGGCTGCGGGCTGTACTATTTGGAAGCTGTGCTAGGCTGTATATATAATATGGAAGCTGTGCTGGACTATATATATATATATATATATATTATTTGGAGGCTGTGCCGGGCTGTATATATTATTTGGAAGCTGTGGCAGACCAACAGCAGCCTCCAAATAATATATCCAGCCCAGCACAGCCTCCAAATAATATATATAGTCCAGTACAGCTTACATATTATATATATAGCCCAGTACAGCTTCCAAATAGTATATATAGCCCAGCACAGCCTCCAAATAGTACATATAGCCCAGCACAGCTTCCATATTATATATACAGCACAACAGCAGTCTCCATATACCTCAGCAGCATCCTCCATATACCCCACCACAGTCTCCGTATACAGCCAGCACAGCCTCCATATAACGCCAGCACAGCCTCTATATACCCCAGCACAACCTCTATATACAGTCAGCACAGCCTCTATATACAGTCAGCACAGCCTGTACATTGTTGGCCAAAAGTATTGACACCCCTGCAATTCTGTCAGATAATACTCAGTTTCTTCCTGAAAATGATTGCAATCACAAATTCTTTGGTATTATTATCTTCATTTAATTTGTCTTCAATGAAAAAACACAAAAATAATTGTCCTAAAGCTAAATTGGATTTAATTCCACACCAAACATAGAAAAGGGAGTGGACAAAAGTATTGGCACTGTTAGAAAAATCATGTGATGCTTCTCTAATTTGTGTAATTAACAGCACCTGTAACTTACCTGTGGCACCTAACAGGTGTTGGCAATAACTAAATCACACAGTTGACATGGATTAAAGTTGACTCAACCTCTGTCCTGTGTCCTTGTGTGTACCACATTGAGCATGGAGAAAAGAAAGAAGACCAAAGAACTGTCTGAGGACTTGAGAAACCAAATTGTGAGGAAGCATGAGCAATCTCAAGGCTACAAGTCCATCTCCAAAGACCTGAATGTTCCTGTGTCTACCTTGCGCAGTGTCATCAAGAAGTTTAAAGCCCATGGCACTGTGGCTAACCTCCCTAGATGTAGACGGAAATGAAAAATTGACGAGAGATTTCAACACAAGATCGGATGGTGGATAAAGAACCTCAACTAACATCCAAACAAGTTCAAGCTGCTCTGCAGTCCGAGGGTACAACAGTGTCAGCCCGTACTATCTGTCGGCATCTGAATGAAAAGGGACTGTATGGTAGGATACCCAGGAAGACTCCACTTCTTACCCCGAGACATAAAAAAGCCAGGCTGGAGTTTGCCAAAACTTACCTGAGAAAGCCTACAACGTTTTGGAAGAATGTTCTCTGGTTAGATGAGACAAAAGTAGAGCTTTTTGGGCAAAGGCATCAACATAGAGTTTACAGGAGAAAAAAAGAAGCATTCAAAGAAAAGAACACGGTCCATACAGTCAGGGGCGTAACTACAGTAGGTGCAGGGGTTGCGATCGCACCCGGGCCCTGCAGCTTAGGGGGCCCCAAAAGTCCCTTTGGCCCATAGAAAAAGACTAATACTATTAAAGATTTCCAATAATTGGGGGCCCCGTTGGAGCTTTCGCATCGGGGCCCCTGAGCCTGAAGTTACGCCGCTGCATACAGTCAAACATGGCGGAGGTTCCCTGATGTTTTGGGGTTGCTTTGCTGCCTCTGGCACTGGACTGCTTGACCATGTGCATGGCATTATGAAGTCTGAAGACTACCAACAAATTTTGCAGCATAATGTAGGGCCCAGTGTGAGAAAGCTGGGTCTCCCTCAAAGGTCAAGGGTCTTCCAGCAGGACAATGACCCAAAACACACTTCAAAAAGCACTAGAAAATGGTTTGAGAGAAAGCACTGGAGACGTCTAAGGAGGCCAGCAATGAGTCTAGACCTGAATCCCATAGAACACATATGGAGAGATCTAAAAATGGCAGTTTGGAGAAGGCACCCTTCAAATATCAGGGACCTGGAGCAGTTTGCCAAAGAAGAATGGTCTAAAATTCCAGCAGAGCATTGTAAGAAACTCATTGATGGTTACCGGAAGCAGTTGATCGCAGTTATTTTGGCTAAAGGTTGTGCAACCAAATATTAGGCTGAGGGTGCCAATACTTTTGTCTGGCCCATTTTTGGAGTTTTGTGTGAATTGATCAATGTTTTGCTTTTTGCTTCATTCCCTTTTGTGTTTTTTCATTGAAGACAAATTAAAACTGAGTATTATCTGACAGAATTGCAGGGTTGTCAATACTTTTGGACACAACTGTATATACAGTCAGCACAGCCTGTATATACAGTCAGCACAGCCTGTATATACAGTCAGCACAGCCTATACTACTAATACTCAACTTATGCACAGACCCTCAATCTATGTTCACACTCTGTGTTGTTACTGTGTTTTTGCCTTACAGTCCTTCTATAGGTATACAGCTGCTGCAACCTAAAAACAAAAGTCCTTTCCCGGGCTACATATTCTCTTTTCTCTATTAATTCTGCAATGTTTGCAGGTATATATTACATACCTAATTTAAAATGCACAAGGTATTCGGTAAGTGGATGAGCTGCTGATGGTACATGTAGAGTCCAAAGCCATGGGTCAGATGAAAAAGTGCCTGCTGCGGAACCAAAACAAGCATGCTCATCCAGAAGACCTAGCTTCCTTTACAGGAGGGCATGGAAAACCACTCTTGTTTCCACTGGTTGACCCTTGTGAAGGCCGGGACTGAGTCGGATCCAGGGACGACACACATGACCAAGGATTGCAGGCACTACTGTAGTTCCATCAATGTTTCATCCACTTCCTATACCACATCTTTGCACATGGGTGTGGACCCACTGCGCCATCACCTGACTTACCCTGGAGGGGCGTGACTTAGTACCTACCGGATATTCACCACAGCCTCTGATGATGTTTTCTGAGGTTTTCTTCTGCATGTCTTTCAGGGTATCTTGCTTTCCATCCTTTAATTTTTAGCATCCCTTATTCTTAGTACATTGGCTTTATCAGTCTATGAGTACTACTACCTAACAATGTTAACAGAATGTGTATGAGACCCTCTTTTATGGCTAATACAGGGTGTATCAGAGTCCCTCTTCCTTCTACATTTTGGCAGTGTCTTGCATTGTCCGCATAGGCTTTGTGAGTTTCAGAGTCCATCCATCATAAATTAAACTGGATCTGTCATACACACCACGTGCTGAGATAAGGTAGTAAAATGTTAAAATTAAATTTACTGGTGACTACGAGTAGTTACAGTTTTATTCCCCCCTGTACTTTGCCATCTACAGTAGTCATAGGTGATGGGAAATACGGAAACAGCTGTTAAGGGTTGGAGGAGGTGTTTTTACTTTTTAAATTTTGCCTTTTATACAAGTCATTATTTTTCCTAACATTTTTATCTGTAAATTCAATTTAATCTTTGGTTTTGCATGTTTTATTGTCACTCTGTATAAATGGATTAAGAAAATAAACCCTGTTTTTATGCCTCTAATCCAAAAATATCCTGGCTCCAGCAACTATCTCTATACT
This sequence comes from Allobates femoralis, assembly GCA_033576535.1. NCBI lineage: Eukaryota > Metazoa > Chordata > Amphibia > Anura > Aromobatidae > Allobates > Allobates femoralis. The sequence goes on from JARQOC010000004.1 coordinate 234,448,796, forward strand.
GAATGCAGGTAACTAGAGTACCTTACTAGAATAAAGGATTATATTTAGCCCTGAATAGTACTTATGCTTTTAGGATGCAGCATAAATATACCTTTAGAACTGTAAGGCAATAAATCCTGCCTATGTGCATCATATCCAAAACTATCCCTCCTCGCCCAGCTACCCCTAAACTGAATGTAGGTAACAGTGGCTTTACTAGAATAAAAGACAGTATTTAGCCCTGAAAAAAACCCTTTTGTTTTAATGTTACAGAAGTAGTTTTTAAGTCGCAGAAGCAGAATAGCTATAGAATGAAGGTAAGGCAATAAACCCTGCCTATATTCCTCTAATCTAAAACTATCCCTGCTCCAGCAGCTAGCTTTTGTTTTTAAGTTGCAGCAGCAGTATACCTATAGAAGGACTGTAAGGCAATAAACCTTGCCTATATGCCTGCTGTAATCTAAACTCTCCCTACTAGATCAATGTTCCTGTACTGCAGTGTGACAAACGTTGTCTCATGATGATCTGATGATGGAATGCGGCCAGCCAATCACAGTAATTCCAGTAGCAAACATGGCTAGGGCATTACCATTTATGCCAAGCAGTTGCCGTATGTTGATTAGCTGCCTAACAGCCATAAAACACAAATCAATACATTCCCAAACATCTTTGAAAAATCATACAACTTTAATATAGGTGGCTTAGTGGGTCAGTGGTTAGCACTGCAGTCTTGCAGTGCTGGCGTCCTTGGTTCATTTCCCCCAAGGAGTTTGTATGTCCTACCTGTGTTTGTGTCCTACCTCCAGGTTTGCTAGTTTCCTCCCCTACTCCAAAGACATTGTGATAGGATATTTAGATTGGGAGCTCCAATGGGGACAGTAATGCTAAGGTATGTAATGTGCTGTAAAATTAATAGTGTTATATAAGTGAATAAATATTATGAACATGCAACACATTATTATTCAGAAACAATTCTAGATTAACATTTAAATTGATTTAAATAAGCACAAAACTACCTCACCATTTGAGATGGTACATCTCTGGTACCAACTACATAATATGGAGAAACAGCAATTCTGTAGCAGTGGCACAAACAATAATTCAGCAGTATTGGGGAAAAACAATGTGCGTGTGTGTTTGTATACACACTGATGGATTTAGCCTTTGATCCCTGGGGTAGTTCTCTTGTATTCAACTTATTTTTAAGTGTTTGCCTAGAATCCATCTAAATAGTAATGTTTTGTTTATTATAGTTGTATGATTTTACAAAGATGTTTGGGGGAGTTTGGATTTGTGCATGATATATTGCTGTAATTGTTCTTAAACTCCAAGTTTAAGTCATTTATTTCTGACATGTCTCATGTAGATGTTAAGAATTCCCAGGGACAATGTGTGGTTTAGTCCGCGCCGCCACAGTAAAAACCTCGTAGTTTAAGGCTTCAAATTATAACACCTTTATTAGATCCATCCAACGCATTTCTGAGCCTGCTGTGCTCCTTCATCAGGGAGTGTATAACCTTATACAGAATATTTTGTGTGGGCAGAGTCTACAGTATTCTTTCTTTTTGACTCCTAACATCCACATGGAGATGTGGCTATTAGACAGTCAGTAAAATGATAATGGCTTATTAGGAAATACTATCAAAACAGATGCAGGTTAGAAACTGGCAGGTGAATGTCAGATCCAAAATTAGTAACACAAGACAAGGTCAGAAGTTGAAGAAACTTGGGTCAAAAGTAGGAAAAGCAAAGGAAAACTAACGGGATAATAACAGAGTTCACCACAGTCTGGCTAACTGAAGCATTGAAAAAGTTTAGTACCCCTCTTTTTAATTGTTGTTCAAGAGTGATATCTACTGTAGACCCATGCGTAACAACTAGGCAAGAGCTGTGGTGGCCAGAGGAATTGGTGATACCAAGGCTGCTGTGTTGTCCTGCAGCTACTATAAAGTCAGCATTTTAACCCCTTAAGGACCGAGTCACTTTGCAGCTTAATGACCAGACCATTTTTTGTAATTCTGACCACTCTCCCTTTATGAGGTAATATCTCTGGAACGCTTCATTGGATCCTAGCGATTCTAAGATTGTTTTTTCGTGACATATTGGGCTTCATGTTAGTATTAAATTTAGGTCGATAATTTTTGCGTTTATTTGTGAAAAAATAAAAAATTTGGCAAAAATTTTGAAAATTTAGCAATTTTCAAATTTTTAATTTTTATTCTGCTAAACCAGAGAGTTATGTGCCACAAAATAGTTAATAAATAACATTTCCCACATGTCTACTTCACATCAGCGCAATTTTGGAAGAAAAAAAAAATTTGGTAGGACGTTATAAGGGTTCAAAGTTCATCAGCAATTATTCATTTTTCCAGCAAAATTTACAAAACCAATTTTTTAGTGACCACATCACATTTGAAGTCCCTTTGAGGGGTGTACATGACAGAAAACACCCAAAAGTGACACCATTCCAAAAACTTCACCCCTCAAGCTACTCAAAACTATATTCAAGAAGATTATTAACCCTTCAGGTGCTTCACAGGAACTAAAATAAAGTTGAAGGAAAAAATGGACATTTTAATTTTTGTAACAAAAATGTTCTTTTAGCCTCAATTTTTTCATTTTCACATGGGCAACAGGATAAAATGCATCCTAAAATTTGTTGGGCAATTTCTCCTGAGTACACCGATACCTCATACGTGGTCATAAACCACTGTTTGGGCGCACGGCAGGGCTCAGAAGGGAGGGAGCGCAATTTGAATTTTAGAGCCAATTTTCCATTCAAAAAGTGAAATGGCGCTCCTTCACTTCTGAGCCCTGCCGTGCGCCCAAACAGTGGTTTATGACCACATATAAGGTATCGGTGTACTCAGGAGAAATTGCCCAACAAATTTTGGGATGTATTTGATCCCTTTGCCCATGTGAAACTGAAAAAATGTAGGCAAAAAGAATTTTTTTGTGAAAAAAAAGTGTTTTTTAATTTTTATGGATTAATTTGTGAAGCATCTGGGGGTTCAAAGTGCTCACTATGCATCTAGATACCTTCCTTAGGGGGTCTAGTTTCCAAAATGGGGTCATTTGTGGGGGAGCTCCAATGTGGAGACACACAGGGACCCTCCATACGCGACATGGTGTCCGCTAACAATTTGAATGGAAAATTAGCTCAAATTGTTAGCGGACACCATGTCGCGTTTGGAGAGTCCCTGTGTATCTCCACATTGGAGCTCCCCCACAAGTGACCCCATTTTGGAAACTAGACCCCCGAAGGAACGTATCTAGATGCATAGTGAGCACTTTGAACCCCCATATGCTTCAGAAATTCATCCGTAAAAATGAAAAAGCACTTTTATTTCCACTAAAAAATTATTTTTTCATTATTACGGATCAATTTGTGAAGCATCTGGGGGTTGAAAGTGCTCACTATGTACCTAGATATGTTCCTTTGGGGGTCTAGTTTCCAAAATGGGGTCACTTGTGGGGGAGCTCCAATGTGGAGACACACAGGGACCCTCCAAACGCGACATGGTGTCCGCTAACAATTTGAGCTCATTTTCCATTCAAATTGTTAGCGGACACCATGTCGCGTTTGGTGGGTCCCCGTGTGTCTCCACATTGGAGCTCCCCCACAAGTGACCCCATTTTGGAAACTACACCCCCAAAGGAACATATCTAGATGCATAGTGAGCACTTTCTACCCCCAGGTGCTTCACAAATTGATCTGTAAAGATGAAAAAAGAAAATTTGTGTGGAAATAAAAAGTGCTTTTTCATTTTTATTGATGAATTTGTGAAGCATCTGGGGGTTCAAAGTGCTCACTATGCATCTAGATATGTTCCTTAGGGGGTCTAGTTTCCGAAATGGGGTCACTTGTGGGGGAGCTCCAATGTGGAGACACACCGGGGCCCTCCAAACGCGACATGGTGTCCGCTAACAATTTGAATGGAAAATGAGCTCAAATTGTTAGCGGACACCATGTCGCGTTTGGAGGGTCCCTGTGGGTCTCCACATTGGAGATCCCCCACAAGTGACGCCATTTTGGAAACTAGACCCCCAAAGGAACATATCTAGATGCATAGTGAGCACTTTGAACCCCCAGATGCTTCACAAATTGATCCATAATAATGAAAACAGAAATTTTCTGTGGAAAAAAAAGTGCTTTTTCATTTTTACTGATGAATTTCTGAAGCATATGGGGGTTCAAAGTGCTCACTATGCATCTAGATATGTTCGTTCGGGGTCTAGTTTCCACAATGGGGTCACTTGTGGGGGAGCTCCAATGTGGAGGCACACGGGGACCCTCCATACGCGACATGGTGTCCGCTAACAATTTGAGCTCATTTTCCATTCAAATTGTTAGCGGACACCATGTCGCGTTTGGAGGGTCCCTGTGGGTCTCCACATTGCAGCTCCCCCACAAGTGACCCCATTATGGAAACTAGACCCCCAAAGGAACGTATCTATATGCATAGTGAGCACTTTGAACCCCCAGGTGCTTTACAAATTGATCCGTAAAAATTAAAAAAGAAACTTTTTGTGGAAAAAAAGTGCTTTTTCATTTTTATGGATGAATTTGTGAAGCACCTGGGGGTAGAAAGTGCTCACTATGCATCTAGATATGTTCCTTTGGGGGTCTAGTTTCCAAAATGGGGTCACTTGTGGGGGAGCTCCAATGTGGAGACACACCGGGACCCTCCAAACGCGACATGGTGTCCGCTAATATTTTGAATGGAAAATGAGCTCAATTTGTTAGCGGACACCATGTCGCGTTTGGAGGGTCCCCGTGTGTCTCCACATTAGAGCTCCCCCACAAGTGACCCCATTTTGGAAACTAGACCCCCAAAGGAACGTATCTTGATGCATAGTGAGCACTTTGAACCCCCAGATGCTTCAGAAATTCATCTGTAAAAATGAAAAAGCACTTTTTTTCCACAAATAATTTCTTTTTTCATTATTACGGATCAATTTGTGAAGCACCTGGGGGTTCAAAGTGCTCACTATGCATCTAGATATAATCGTTTGGGCGTCTAGTTTCCAAAATGGGGTCACTTGTGGGGGAGCTCCAATGTGGAGACACACAGGGGCTCTCCATACGCAACATGGTGTCCACTAACAATTGGAATTGTTAGCGGACACCTTGTAGGATACGAAGAGCCCCTGTGTGCCTAAACATTGGAGCTCCCCCACAAGTGACCCCATTTTGGAAACTAGACCACCCAAGGAACGTATCTAGATGCATAGTGAGCACTTTGAACCCCCAGGTGCTTCACAAATTGATCCGTAAAAATGAAAAAAGAAACTTTTTGTGGAAAAAAAAGTGCTTTTTCATTTTTATGGATAAATTTGTGAAGCATCTGGGGGTTGAAAGTGCTCACTATGCATCTAGATACGTTCCTTGGGTGGTCTAGTTTCCAAAATGGGGTCACTTGTGGGGGAGCTCCAATGTTCAGGCACACAGGGAGGGGCTCTCCATACCCGACATGGTTTCCGCTAACAATTGGAGCTAATTTTCTATTGAAATTGTTAGCGGACACCATGTCGCATATGGAGAACCCGTGTGCCACCAGCACAAGGGCAACTGGTAGAGTTGGGGTACAGCACCAAAAAATGCCGCCTCTAATGAATGCGCTATTTTCTTGGGTGGCTGTGGGTTGAAATTTGCAGAGTGGGGGACCCACAACATTTGAGTCTCTCCACGCTGAGGATTCCAGTCAGCCAGCTACCAAGTTTTACATGGCTGGCTACAAATACAGCTCCGCCATATTTTTGGTCCAGCCAGGTACAACTTGGCAGCTACACACTGCCAGCAACCCCCAGCTGCCTCGTTGTACCTGGTTGCAACCAAAAATACAGCGAAGCCCATTTTTTTTAATTTCTAGAACTAATTCTAGAAAAAAAAAATGACGTAGGGCTCCGCCATATTTTTGGTCCAGCCAGGTACAACTTGGCAGCTACAGACTGCCAGCAACCCCCAGCTGCCTCGTTGTACCTGGTTGCAACCAAAAATACAGCGAAGCCCATTTTTTTTTATTTCTAGAACTAATTCTAGAAAAAAAAAAATGACGTAGGGCTCCGCCATATTTTTGGTCCAGCCAGGTACAACTTGGCAGCTACAGACTGCCAGCAACCCCCAGCTGCCTCGTTGTACCTGGCTGCAACCAAAAATACAGCGAAGCCCATTTTTTTTTATTTCTAGAACTAATTCTAGAAAAAAAAAATGACGTAGGGCTCCGCCATATTTTTGGCCCAGCCAGGTACAACTAGGCAGCTGGGGGCTGGAATCCTCAGCATGGAAAGGCCCAATCGTTCTGGGCCCCCCATGCTGCGAATTGCAGCCCGCAGCCGCCCCAGAAAATGGCGCATTCATTGAAGCGCCATTTTCTGGCGCTGTACCCATGCTCTTCCAGTTGCCCTGGTGCCGGTGGCAAACTGGGTAATAAAGGGGTTAATGCCAGCTTTTTATTGGCAGCTGGCACTAAGCCCGAGATTCATAATATTGGGCCAATGTTAGACCCGCCATTAGGAATCTCTGATAATTAGTCAATAAATACACACAGAGAAAAATATTTTTATTAGAAAAAAAACACAAACAAATTTCGGACTCCATCTTTATTATAAAAAGATCCGACGTAGTCCACAACGAAGGTCCCACGACGCTCTATCGTTTCCGACGGGATCCCCATGCAGGGGGATGGGGCATCAGGGATCCCCCTGTAGGGGGATGAGGGATCAGGGATCCCCATGCAGGGGGATCAGGGATCCCCATGCAGGGGGATGGGGGATCCCCATGCAGGGGGATGGGGGATCCCCATGCAGGGGGATGGGGGATCAGGGATCCCCATGCAGGGGGATGGGGGATCAGGGATCCCCATGCAGGGGGATGGGGGATCAGGGATCCCCATGCAGGGGGATCAGGGATCCCCATGCAGGGGGATGGGGGATCAGGGATCCCCTGCAGGGGGATGGGAGATCAGGGATCCCCATGCAGGGGGATCAGGGATCCTCCTGCAGGGGGATGGGGGATCAGGGATCCCCATGCAGGGGGATCAGGGATCCTCCTGCAGGGGGATGGGAGATCAGGGATCCCCATGCAGGGGGATCAGGGATCCTCCTGCAGGGGGATGGGAGATCAGGGATCCCCATGCAGGGGGATCAGGGATCCTCCTGCAGGGGGATGGGGGATCAGGGATCCCCATGCAGGGGGATCAGGGATCCTCCTGCAGGGGGATGGGGGATCAGGGATCCCCATGCAGGGGGATCAGGATCCTCCTGCAGGGGGATGGGGGATCAGGGATCCTCCTGCAGGGGGATGGGGGATCAGGGATCCCCATGCAGGGGGATCAGGGATCCTCCTGCAGGGGGATGGGAGATCAGGGATCCCAATGCAGGGGGATCAGGGATCCTCCTGCAGGGGGATGGGGGATCAGGGATCCCCATGCAGGGGGATCAGGGATCCTCCTGCAGGGGGATGGGGGATCAGGGATCCCCATGCAGGGGGATCAGGGATCCTCCTGCAGGGGGATGGGGGATCAGGGATCCCCATGCAGGGGGATGGGGGAGGTCTTACCAGACGTCGGGCTGTGATGAGAGGAAGCCGGAGGACGCAGGCAGGAGGACGCAAGCGGGAGGCGGCGGCGGCAGGAGGAGGTGAGTACCGGCGGTGGCGGGGGGCCGGGGACAGCGGTGGGGGCCCAGAATCAGCAGGGGACGGGGGATAGCGGGGGGGGGCCCAGAAAAAGAAGGGGACAAGGCACAAGAGATAGCGGGGGGCCCAGAAACGGCAGGGGAATGAGCTTCAGATGACACAGCGGGGGACAGGGGGATGAGCCGGGGGGGGGGTCGCAGACACAGCGGGGGACAGGGGGATGAGCCGGGGGGGGGCAGACACAGCGGGGGACAGGGGTATGAGTGGGGGGGCAGACACAGTTGGGGGACAGGGGGATGAGCGGGGGGCAGACACAGCAGGGGACAGGGGGATGAGCGGGGGGCAGGCACAGTGGGGGTCAGGGGGATGAGGGGGGGGGTGATGCCCATCAGAGGGCACAAGCAGGGGATGTGTGCAGGAGCCGGGCACAGCTGACAGCCCGGCTCCTGCAGAGATCATGCAGGGAAGTGCTGACATTCAGCACTTTCCTGCGCGATCTTGATGTGATCGGTCGGTCAGATTGACTGACCGATCACATCGCTCTGAGTGTGGGGACCCCTAAAAAAATTCCCCACACCTCTGCCCCTGACCCTCAGCTGTCACTGACAGCTTTTAGAATTGAACTGTCACTGTTCGTTTAGAAGCAGTGACAGTTCAAAGCCATGACGAGTATACTCGTCATGATGCGGGAACTGACATCTTTTCATGACGAGTATACTCGTCATTAGTCGTAAAGGGGTTAAAGTCACTTTTGCTATTATTATGATTAAGGAACATCACTCTATTTTAAAATATAATATATCACATTTAGTGGGACATACATATTTTTTACATGAAGGTACAACATTTTCACATATCTGAATATCTAGCACTTGTCAAATCCCACTAATGCTAAATTATTTTAAAAAATATATTATTATAAAATTGGTATTGTAATTTATTCCTCATTATTTGTGCTTAGTTATGAACAGTGATGATCATATTAGTTGTCATAATTAGCATTATTAATATATTGCAGGTATCCAATGGATGTGTAAGCAAAATTTTGGGTCGCTATTACCAGACTGGATTTGTAGAGCCTAAAGCAATGGGAGGAAGCAAACCAAGACTAGCCACCCCAAGAGTGGTCTCAAAAATCTCCCAACTTAAGTGGGAGTATCCAACCATGTTTGCCTGGGAGATTCGAGAGAGATTGCTTACTGATAGGATCTGTCCTGAAGACAAAATTCCAAGTGTAAGTGCAAACAACTACGGTACTTATAGATGAAACTATATATTCCAAGAGAAATTTATAAAAAAGATTGACATTTTACATGATAGAAGGCACACACTTGGTTTTAAATTAGGTCCATTTATGGCAGTCCACACAGCACAACATCAAATTTGTGCTATCATTTACACCGATTTCTAGTATAAATGTGTCAAATTTGACCACATCTGTCATTACATGAGGGGTCTCATACCTTTCACTAAGCTTTGTCCATCTACCAAAAAACTGCCGCTAGCGGCAGAAAGAGGGAGGGATTTGCAAATCATTGTGCACATAGGGTGTCTGCTATAATTTGCAACTTTTTTATTCTAGAATACTGGCATGTAAAGTTAACATTTTTCTTCTATTTATGGCTTCTTTAACATAAGCGTTTTACGCTGATCGCGGCTGATGCGGCGGATTTACCGCATGTGCCGCCTAACCGTCATACTTGTGGTTCACCTGTGGCAAGCCCCATGCAATGTCTATGGGGCTTGCGGCAGGTGCGTTATAGTTGCGGTTTCGGCAGTTGCGGCCACAAAAAAAACGCGGTAAGCAGTGTTTTTTTTCGCGGCCGCAGCTGCCACAAGTGCCGAAACCACAACTATACCGCACTTGCCGCACCTGCCGCAAGCCGCATAGACATTGCATGGGGCTTGCCACAGGTGAACCACAAGTGTGACGGTTAGGTGGCAGATGCGGTAAATCCGCCGCATCAGGCGCGATCAGCGTAAAACGCTTATGTGAAAGGGGCCTATCTGAAACACTTTCCAAATTCACTTAACTTTTCTACATTAGCCCAAATGTGTGAAATCTAATAGTATCTAAGTAGGTTTTTACTCCTATAGCTGATGCTTTAATGAAATTATATATAATCCAGTATTTACAGTTTAATAAATTCCAAAATTGCTCTTAATCTTGGATAAAGTGCTGAAATGCCCAAATACCAGCATTAGCTGCAGAGTGTGAGAAACTTTGCATAAAATTACAAACTAGTATTCAGGTCACAAACTGCGGTAAACTAATCTTGCCTCATACAAAATGATTTTTTTTGCTGGATTTCCAACAATTAGGATAATTATTGGTTACTGTAGAAAGCGTGCTTAAAAGTTGAGCATTGACAGGGTTATATCCAATATAGTTGAAGGGGACCCCACCTATAGTGAGATTTAGCTGGATCACTGCATGTAAAAGTACAGGCTATATAAACTGCCAGTTTTAATCATTCTATTGCACTTACTAAAATGATTATCTTGATGATTAACATTTTTAATAATCATTGGGTCTCATGTTGACAGCATCGGGAATAAGTTGCAGTTAAATAGTCTGTAGTGATACATGTTTGTAAATGCACAGTGATCTGAAGCTATTAAATACATGTTTTACTTTGAAACGTGGTTGAAGGTGCAGAGCCCCTCAAGATTAATCCAGGGATGTAAATGCTCATGTGTTTTAGGATGTCAGCAGCAGTGCCTAATGCCATTGCGACTACAAATGGGAAATGTATTTTGCAGTTTAGAAGAGGTAATAACAATAAATCAGTGAAATCTATAATTACAAAATCAGTCTATGAAAAGGATTAATATATGATTTAAAGGGTATCTGTCAGTAGGATCAACCATCCTAAGCCATCTATATGGGCATGCAGGGCCTAGAAAGTTGAATAAATGATACCTTGATATCTGCGATCTGAAGTCTTATTCCAGAGAAATCACCATTTTTCCTAATATGTAAATGATCTATTAAAATCTATGGATTGGACATGCACAGATCTCTCTGATATGAGAATCTGCCTTCAGAGCATATTTTAAATGAAAGTAGCCATTACCAGTGTGATACATGTCATGACTGACAGTCTGCTCTCCTCATCTACGTGTCTCACTGATAATGTCCCCTTCCATTTAAAGAGGACCTGTCACCCCCCTGGTGCATGGCAATCTAAATGCACCACTGAATGCAGCATTCCAAGGGGTCCCCCATGGCTCTAGCCCCCATGTGCGCTGAGAAATAGACTTTATAAATCTTACATATAGTGAGTCCGGAGGGCCTTCCTTCTTATGGAGTCAGCGCTGGCACAGAGGTTTTCCCCTGACTCTGGTGACTCTGTGCCGCCTCCTGCTGCTCTGTTTCTCCTCCTTTTTGTGCGAGGATGGGAGCTGGCGGCTGATGTCACGGCCTCGCTATGCACCTGCGTGAGATCAGAGGCTTAGACGTCGGTGTAGACGAGGAGGGGGGCGGACACAATAAGGAGGAGGAACAGAACAGCCGGAGGTGGGGAGTACCTCCGTGCCAGTGCTGACTCCATAAGAAGGAATGCTCTCCGGACTCACTATATGTAAGATTTATAAAGTCTATTTTTCAGCGCACGGGGGGGGCTAGAGCCATGGGGGACCACTTCCCTGAATGCAGCAGACATGCTGCATTCAGTGGTGCATTCAAATTTCCTTGCACCAGGCAGATTCTCAAGTAGTTTGTGTACGGCAAAGGAGCACATTTACATAATAAGAAAAAAGTGGAGTTCTCTAAAATATCGAATAACAGAAATCAATATATCATTTTATTCAACTATCTATGAGCCATGTACACATATAGGCATCTTAGGAGGGTTGGTCCTACTGACAGATTCCCTTAGGGTACCTTTACACGCCGCAACTTTTGACGGCGATCAGAGGCAATCTAATGTGCGCGTGCACATTTTTCATGGATGCCTCCGAACGCCGAAGACGCTTTTACATGCCACAATTTCGCCCTCAACCTAAGGCGATGTGTCACCCCGGAAGTTGCCAAACCAACAGCGAGAAACATCCGGTAGACTCCAGTCGCCGCTTCACACGCCGCTATCCCCAAAGGAATGTGGGCGTACATGTTCAGCGCCGCGAGAACACAGGCGTGACAGACTGGTGTATTCCGCGCCCCAAACACGCTGATTAGACAACGCAATAGCGTTATGATTGGCCAGCCTGCGCAGGAAGGCTGGCTAATACATGACGCCATTGCCATTGTGTGGTGGTGAATGGTCAGCTGTTCAAATATGGTGCCCTGTGAAGTGACAGCCAATGGAAACACAGTAGCCACCACCAATCATCGCTGACGGGGCGCGGTCTCCAGCACGCTGTGGCATACCTCCGGGAAATCCGTAGGCGATGCAGATTCCATTCCTATCGCCCATTCACACGCCAATAGCAGGGAATTTCACCTTCATGATTTCCTCTAATTTTGGAGTAGTGCTGTGAAATCGGGACCAGGCACAAGCTTTTTGATCGCCGCCAAATTCCCCAATTACACGCCGCAATTTCGAGGCAATTTCACGGCGATGGTGACGGGGCTACTGATTGCCGGTCAGATTTCTCGCCGCGGTTGCAGCATGTAAAGGTACCCTTACACAGTATCCCAGAATACAAAGGAGAGTGTTACCAGTCACTGGCGGCGTCACGGGTAAGATGTCAGTAGACTACAATATGTGGAGACCAAGTGGTGTTGCTCAATCCCAAAGATTAGATACAAACTTTTACATAGAAATGGATGGCACTCACCACAAGACTTTTTCATTAGTGCAGGTGCTTTATTCCATTGCAGTAGAATCCAGGGTTACACAATGCAGGGAGGGGTGGGAGTGCCGAGAGGACCACGCGCGCTCCGATTCGCGTAATTCAATGCTTCCACAGGTCCATCCCATTTCACATGAGCCATGGAAGCGTTGAAATATGCAAAACGGAGCGCCCGTAGTCCTCTCTGCACTTCCACCCCTCCCTGCACTGTGTAACCCTGGATTTTGCTGCAATGGAATAAAGCACCTGCACTAATGAAAAAATCTTGTGGTGAGTGCCATCCATTTCTATGTAAAAGTTAGTATCACAGAATAGGACATAATCGTATGTCCTAAATGGGGTCTAAATCAGGTGTGAAGCAGGCACAGGATGCAGTAGCTGATTGTACTACACTGCCTGTAACAGCACCTACTGATGTTTTCTGAATTCACTGACAGTGGTATTGAAATGACGTATTTGTACACATAAATGTTCAACCTAAGAAAATACTCTTTCTGTTTTCTTGATTAACCACCCCTTTATCATATCTGCATGGTGGTTTCATCTGCTACTTGAGGGACATGTGACCATACACATAATTCATCCTCTTCCTTTAAAACTTACTGCAGGCAGGAAACTAACTAAGGCTAGGGTCACACCTGCATTTTTTTTATCCCTCCGGATCAGGTTTTGAGCATTAAAAATACTCAAAACCAGATCCGGATCCGCAGCCCATAGGCTTCCATTGTAAAACCAGATTGCACTATTTGCAATCCGGTTACCGAATCCAGTTTTGCAGCCTGCAGTGAAAATCATGCAGGCTGCATTTTTCGGAGCCTATGCGAACCGGATCCAGATAAATGTACCTTGCGGTACCGGATCCGGATCCAGATGCGGTTTTTAAAATTGCAAAAATCCTCATTCCAAAACCAGATGCATTAATGCATTCAGATCCAGAATGAGGGTTGCAATTTTACAGATTAAAATAAGTATGAAGGCACAGTCCAATACCAGATCCGGTACTGGATTGTGCCTTCCAAGTGTGACCCTAGCCTAAAGGCTGCATGGCATGTATTGTTACATACTGTATGTTTATATGCATATATATAATGAACATTTCTAAAATATAACTCTAAAGGGGCCAACTTTGTTTGTTACAGTATATAAGAGTTAAAACTAAGTCTTCTGTGGGATAACAACTTTAGCAGTATATACCGTATATACTCGCGTATAAGCCGAGTTTTTCAGCCCAAAAATTGGGCTGAAAAGTACCCCCCTCGGCTTATACGCGAGTCAGTGCTGTATACCGATGTATACATCGGTACATACCGATGTATACATCGGTATACAGCAGCCCCCGCATCCCCAGTAATGCAGGGCCCCCCCAGGGTCTCTCCGGTCACCTGTAAAGCAAGCTATACTTATCAGTGTCCCGCTCGCACCCGCCGCTGCCGACATCCACGATCCTCCATCTTCATGCGACTCCTCTTCCTGTTTCTGTGCGCGTCGCCGGCAATGACGTCATTCCCGGCGACGCGCACAGGAAACAGGAAGAGGAGTCGCATGAAGATGGAGGATCGCGGATGTCGGCAGCGGCGGGTGCGAGCGGGACACTGATAAGTATAGCTTGCTTTACAGGTGACCGGAGAGACGCTGGGGGGGCCTGCATTACTGGGGCTGCCTGTATACTACCGCTGGGGCTCCTATATACCTCTGGGCACTGTATACTACCACTGGGGCTGCTATATACCTCTGGGGCCCTGTATACTACCACTGGGGCTGCTATATACCTCTGGGGCACTGTATACTACCACTGGGGCTGCTATATACCTCTGGGGCACTGTATACTACCACTGGGGCTGCTATATACCTCTGGGGCCCTGTATACTACCGCTGGGGCTGCTATATACCTCTGGGGCCCTGTATACTACCACTGGGGCTGCTATATACCTCTGGGGCACTGTATACTACCACTGGGGCTGCTATATACCTCTGGGGCCCTGTATACTACCGCTGGGGCTGCTATATACCTCTGGGGCCCTGTATACTACCACTGGGGCTGCTATATACCTCTGGGGCCCTGTATACTACCACTGGGGCTGTATATACTACCACTGGGGCTGTATATACTACTGGGGCTGCGTGTATACTACCACTGGGGCTGCTGTATCTACCTCTGGGACTGGTGTATACCACACTGCTGGGGGCTGTATACTTGTGCTAGGGTCCACCCTCGGCTTATACACGAGTCAATAGATTTTCCCAGGTTTTGGGGGCAAAAGTAGGGGGGTCGGCTTATACACGGGTCGGCTTATACACGAGTATATACGGTAAATCAAATACAAATACACACTTTTAGAATTAAAATGTAGCCAATTGGTCCCATTATGTAGTGTCTACACTGTGTTCCAAATTATTATGCAAATTGGTTTTAAGTGTCATAGGGTTTTATTTATATTTTTTTTCAATGAAACCCATTGATGGTATTGTGTCTCAGGGTTCTTTGGATCATTGAAATCAATGTCAGATATCTGTGATAATTAGTTTGGCAGGTGAGCCCAATAAAAGGAAAACTGGGTGTTCCACAATATTACGCAGGCCACAGTTTTCAAGTAACATGGTTAAAGAAAAAAGATCTCTCTGCTGCCAAAAAGCAACAAATAGTGCAATGCCTTGGACAAGGGATGAAAACATTTGATATCGCACGAAAACGTACGGTAAGCGTGATCATCGTATTGTGAAGAGATTTGTGCCTGATTCTGAGCACAGATGTGTTCGTGCAGATAAAGGCAGAATGAGGAAGGCTTCTGCCAGGCAAGTTCATCAGATTAAGACAGCAGCTGCTAAAAAGGCCTTACAAACCAACAAACAGATATTTGAAGCTGCTGGTGCCTCTGGAGTCCCTCGAACCTCAAGGTGTAGGATCCTTCAAAGGCTTGCTGTGGTGCATAAACCTACTATTCGGCCACCCCTAAACAGTGCTCACAAGCAGAAACAGTTGCAGTGGGTCCAGATATACATGAAGACTAATTTTCAAACAGTCTTATTTACTGATGAGTGCCGAGCAACCCTGGATGGTCCAGATGAATAGAGTAGAGGATGGTTGGTGGATGCCACCATGTCCCTACAAGGCTGCGACGTCAGCAAGGAGGTGGAGGAGTCATGTTTTGGGCTGAAATCATTGGGAAACAGCTGGTAGGCCCCTTTACGGTTCCTGAAGGTGTGAAAATGACCTCTGCAACGTATATAGAGTATCCAACTGAGAACTTTCTTCCATGGTACAAAAAGCAAAAACGTGCCTTTAGGAGCAAAATCATCCTCATGCATGTCAATGCATCTCATGCTACAAAGAATACCTCTGTGCCATTGGCTGCTATGGGCATAAAAGGAGATAAACTCATGGTGTCACCACCATCTTCGTCTGACCTCAACCCTATAGAGAATCTTAGGAGTATAATAAAGCAAAAGATCTATGAGGGTGTGAGGCAGTTCACATCAAAACAGCAGCTCTGGGAGGCTATTCTGACATCATCCAAAGAAATACAAGCAGAAACTCTCCAGAAACTCACAATATCAATGGATACTAGAATTGTGAAGGTTATATCAAAGTAGGGTTCCTATGTTAACATGTAACTTGGCCTGTTAGGATGTTTTGGGGAGTTAAATAGCTTTTTATTTCAGTGAATGTGACCTGTTAATGCTGCAAATTCAACAAATGAGCATTTTCAGTTCTTTCAAACATATCAAATGTTTACAAACTCTACTGTGCGTAATAATTTGGAACAGTGTTTTTAGAGTTTTTTTTAATTTGAAGATTATACTGTTATCATAGGGAGATTTCTTCAATAAAATTTGATGTATACTCTAACGGGTGATGACTTTTATTACACTGACTGTCATTTGCACCAACCATTTAGAAAAATCAGAGAAAAAGAATATTTGCATAATAATTTGGAACACAGTGTAATTGATGTCATTGTTTGATGCACTTACAGAGTAATCATGATTCAGGCAGCAGTAAACAGTAGTTCTATAATAAAAAAAATCCTTAGTATGTTTATGAGTAGAATTATGAAGATAATCTGTTATTAGTGCAATGTTGTCAACTTAATCATGTTTCTTTTTGATGACCTGAATGAAAAATCGTCAGAGTTCCATTCATGTTCTATGAATGAAGCCAAATGACATCCGACTTTGCACAGTCCTTAGTAACAAATCAATAATTGCTGGTTAAACTGATTTACCAATTTTATCTTATCCCATGTGTTCATGTATGAATGTTTATTATATTCATAATGTTTTGGTAAAATTGTCTGTTTCAAGGTATCATCCATAAACAGAGTTTTAAGGAATCTACCATCAACCTTGAACTTTTCTTCTTCTTTGGAGCCATCTAGTCCAGGTGAGCTTAACCTTACAACACATATTTTATTAAGTGACAAATACACGGCCCTGAGAGGACTTGAAGAATTACTTCATAACAGAATTTAACAGGGAAATGAAAAATATCGTCATGTATTAGTAAATCCGAAGGTACAGACAGCATAAAGTTGGGTAATTATGGTGCTTTACTCATCATCTAAGGCTGCATTCACATGTGGCGTATTTGCCATGTTTTTCTGCAGCAGCGTTTTTTTTGTGCACGTTTTGCACAAAATAGCTCTACTGCATTCACATGCCTCGCTTTTTCCGACGTGCTTTTCCCGGGCCTCTTTTATAATGTGGCCTATGGGAAAAGCACACCGAAAAAGGTGCAAAGAATTGACATGGTCATTCTTTTCGTGGACACGCTTTGCAGTGAAAGCGCATCATGTGGACGCATTCCAGCAAAAGCCATAGCTTTTGCTGGAATGCATTTCCAGCGTTGCGTTTCACTGCATTTATCTTAGCGCTCAAAAGCGCTGCGTAAATGCGGTGTTATATGGCAAATACGCCACATGTGAACCCAGCCTTACTGAAAAAAAAACAAGCAGAACAGAAAAATGTGAATATCTCTATAAATAAAAAAAATCATAATTAGAAAACTTTTTTCACAGCTCTGACATCTAATTTACTGAAAAATGACACTTTGTTTTACATGTACTCTTCCTTCCCTACACCATATATGTATATAGGGCTTTGTGGGCCATTCCCTTGAAGGCCCAAATCTTGAAGGAAATTTCTAATCAAAATGCTACAAAGAATGTTTCATGAAAAAAATCTCTTCAAAACTTTTTCAGGAGATGAAAAACTCCATCACAAACTCCCACCCAAAAAACAGCATGTCCATAGGCTGTTGATCGCTTCAAAAAGCTCTAAGTGAACATAACCTAAGGAGTCTGATAGAAGAGAGGAGCCTCTCTCCACAAACCTCTTGGCAGTGTCATACTCAGATAGAAAAGGGCCCCTGTGCAGGAACAGTATATGGGCCCTTTGCAGTACAATAGTTGAGTCTATAAGAGAAGCTACTTACTGATCTGGAAGTGGTAGAGGGCCCCTTACCTCTTGGGCCCCTGCACCAATAATATGTCCTTCCTTGCCTCTTGGCACCATTGCATTATGATTGCAGTTTGACGTCAGATAACTGTGGCCACCAGAGGTCTAACACAGAACCACAGGCCTGCCATTAGTAAGTAGCAGATCATGCCATATGTATGCCCTAATAGATTGCCTGTTTTTATACACTGTGTGCAGAATTATTAGGCAAATGAGTATTTTGATCAAATTATACTTTTTATACATGTTCTCCTACTCTAAGCTGTATAGGCTTGAGAGCCAACTACCAATTAAGTAAATCAGGTGATGTGCATCTCTGTAATGAGGAGGGGAGTGGTCTAATGACATCAACACCCCATATAAGATGTGCTTAATTATTAGGCAACTTCCTTTCCTTTGGCAAAATTGGTCAGAAGAGAGATTTGACGGGCACTAAAAAGTCCAAAATTGTGAGATGTCTTGCAGAGGGATGCAGTAGTCTTGAAATTGCCAAACTTTTGAAGCGTGATCACCGAACAATCAAACATTTCATGGCAAATAGCCAACAGGGTCGCAAGAAGCGTGTTGGGCAAAAAAGGCGCAAAATATCTGCCCATGAATTAAGGAAAATCAAGCGTGAAGCTGCCAAGATGCCATTTGCCACCAGTTTTGCAATATTTCAGAGCTGCAACGTTACTGGAGTATCAAAAAGCACAAGGTGTGCCATACTCAGGGACATGGCCAAGGTAAAAAAAGGTTGAAAAACGACCAACTTTGAACAAGAAACATAAGATAAAACGTCAAGACTGGGCCAAGAAATATCTTAAGACTGATTTTTCAAAGGTTTAATGGACTGATGAAATGAGAGTGACTCTTGATGGGCCAGATGGATGGCCCAGAGGCTGGATCAGTAAAGGGCAGAGAGCTCCACTCCGACTCAGATGTCAGCAACGTGGAGGTGGAGTACTGGTATGGGCTGGTATCATCAAAGATGAACTTGTCGGACCTTTTTGGGTTGAGGATGGAGTGAAGCTCAACTTCCAGACCTAATACAAGTTTCTAGAAGACAACTTCTTCAAGCAGTGGTACAGGAAGTAGTCGGTATTATTCAAGAAAAGCATGATTTTCATGCAGGACAATGCTCCATCACATGCATCCAACTACTCCACATTGTGGCTGGCCAGTAAAGGTCTAAAAGAAGAAAAAATAATGACATGGTCCCCTTGTTCACCTGATCTGAACTCCATAGAGAAGCTGTGGTCCCTCCTAAAACGTGAGATCTACAGGGAGGGAAACCAGTACACCTCTCGGAACAGTGTCTGGGAGGCTGTGGTGGCTGCTGCATGCAATGTTGATCGTAAACAGATCAAGCAACTAACAGAATATATGGATGGAAGGCTGTTGAGTGTCATCATAAAGAAAGGTGGCTATATTGGTCACTCATTTTTTAGGGTTTTGTTTTTGCATGTCAGAAATGTTTTTTTCTAAAGGTTGTGCAGTTATATTACTTTACCTGGTGAAAATAATCAAGTGAGATGGGAATATATTTGTTTTTTATTAAGTTGCCTAATAATTCTGCACAGTAATAGTTACCTGCACGAACAAATATCCTCCTAAGATAGCCAAATCTAAAAAACCCCACTCCAACTTCCAAAAATATTAAGCATTGATATTTGAGTCATTTGGTTTGATTGAGAACATAGTTGTTGATCAATGAAAAAATAATCCTCCACAATACACCTTGCCTAATAATTCTGCACACAGTGTATGTTGTTAACAGGCGCCAATACTTTGGCATGGTAAGGAAAGAAGTCATTAAGTCGGACAAAAAGAAAATGCAATAAAAAAATTATCCAAAATACAAATGAAAATTATTTTCTTGGTTTTACAATAAAAGGTATTGTATACAATTAAAACAGTAAGGGCACAGATACAATGGAAACCCACTCCTCTGCCATCTTATTTCTCGTCATCAAGCCAGGCCAGTGCGGTTTTTGTAGAGTCAAAGAAATCGGTAGTCCCCTTGATCACTACATGCTACTTGGCTGGGTAGACCATAGCATAGGGAATTTGGATATTCTCCAGACATTTCTTGAAATACAGAAATTGTGTCTCTTCTTCTGGGAAAAGTTCGGATATATAGAAACCCTATTGCCATCAATGGTGAGTTTCTGACGTTTTCTAAACCGCCTGTAGATGACGTCTGTATCTTTGCAATGCAGGCGTTTCAATAGAATGGGACGTGGGGGTGTACAAGGTGGGTGAGGGCGAGCTAGAACCATGTGCACTCTCTCTATAGAAAAAAATGGGAAGAGAATGTCTTTTCCATTAGCACCTGTCAGCCACAACTCCAGAAAAGCAGCCGGATCTCGGCCTTCCGCTCTCTCTGGGACCACCACCAGGCAGAGATTGCTTCTCCGGGAGCGATATTCCAAATCGTCAACTTTGCTGATCAGTAGAGATATGTTGTGGATAGCTCTACCCTGGTCTCCAGTCAGTGGGTGCACTTTATCTTCAGTTATGCACACTCGCCTCTCCAGTTCATTCACTCTCTCATTCACTGTGTGCAGATTATGCTTTGTACAGGATATGTCTGCTTTCATTTCAGCCATTTGAGTGGTTACATCTTTCATAGTGGAATTGCAGGCATTAATTGCTGCTAGGACTTCACTCAGTGTGGGTTCAGATTTCGAGGAGTTAACCTGTGAACTGGCTCTCTCTCCCCCTCCTTCTTGCTGCTCACCCTGTTAAACTTTTCAACATTTTTTCATTTTACACCAACAAACTTACATGCATTTTATTGTGATTTTATGTGATACACTTCACAAATACTTGCTACTTTGTGTTCGTTTAACAGAAATGACAGTTTTATGGCAGCTTTACACGTCGCAATATCGTTCCGATATTGCATACGATTTCACGGGAGCGCGCATGTTTTTGGCACTTGTCCAAGACTGCATAGTAGATCTCACGCAGGGAGATATTGGCAGGCAATGCAACTACGATGGTGTACGCCCCTTTCCCACGCTGAGTATGAGCAACCCAGGAAACGAGCATTTAACATTGGAGTGAATAGGGGAAGTTGCGCTCCAAATTGTAGTTGCGCTGTCACACAGCACGATCCTGCCACATCGCATATACAATATCGTACAGTTGAAGGGCTTGCACAATCTTCATGCAATATCGTAGTTAGGTTGTTTTCGCATCGCATTGCCCATTTACACAACACAATGCACGAATGATATCAACTGCAACGGCCACACCACGTGACTTTTTATCGATGTTGCGTTGCGATATCGCGACGTGTAAAGCGGCCCTTATACATATGATGAAAAAATAAATCTGATAATAGAGATGTGCATTTGTATTCATCTTCCTTGAATCATTATTTTATATGACCAATTTTCCTGCAATTACTACTGCAAGTATTTTGAGGTATGTCTACTAGAGGTGTGCGATCTTCGTCTGAACATGTTCGCCAATTTCAAATTTGGATTGAATATTGATGATTCGGTTTGTGATTGGAAACCCGAGCAATTTACTAAAAATTTGGCAATTGCGGCTTTGTTCAGGGAAAAAAGTTTGAATTTTAAAATGGCCCTAAACGTTCCCTGATTGTTTGGGGCTAAAACGCTAACGGGAAGACGCATTGGCTGGGAACAACACCTAACCATATGGTTGGATGTTCCCAGCCATCAAGTCTACCAGTTTCTTTCAATCTGTAACATTATTTGGAGCTATAAAATATTTTTTTAAGCTTTCTGGAGTTTGCAGGTGTTTTTGACACCTGCAGGGTGTGAATTTTAAAAACAGTGCAACATGTGGCAGCAGCTGTGAAGTCCAGGAACTTTACAATGTCCTTAAAATATCCATTTAAGAGAGCTTAATATTTATTTTTTTTTGGTGGGCGGAATATTTATTTTTTTATTTTATTATTATTTATTCTTTTTTTTGTAGAGCAAACCTTTATTTTGCAAAGGGTCAGCAGTATCTGCAAGGTCATCTCTTCTACACTTATGTGATAGCTATTCAGATAAAACTAGCAAATAGCTATTATATGCTTCACATACATGATCTTATACGTCTGTGCACACTCATAAAACACCATCCTATGGATATTACTTCTTGAAAATGTGCAATCACTTTATTTAATTTCATTTTCATAGGTTTAAAATACAGATTTTTGGCATGTGCACACGTTTGTTATTGATTAATTTGTAATTTGATTAATTAACCCCTTCATGACCCTGGTACTTTTTGTTTTTCATTTGCGTTTTTTGCTCCCCTGCTTCCAAGAGCCATAACTTTTTTATTTTTCCATCAACATAGACATATGATGGCTTGTTTTTTTGCGGGATGAGTTGTACGTTGAGATAAATTCATTTATTTTACCATAAAGTACAGGGAAATTGCAAAAAAAGTGCAATTACATGTTTGTTATTTGGGTTTTTAGTTGCCATGTTCACTATATGGTAAAAGCGACATGACGGTGTGATGCCTTAGGTCGGTACGAGTTCGTAGATACTAAACATGTATACCTTTACTGGTATCTAAGTGGTGAAAAAAATTTCAGAGATTTAAAAAAAAAAAAATCACATTTTTTGTGCCATGTTCTGCGACCCTTAGCGTCTTCATTTTTCGGGATCTGGGGCTGTGTGACGGCTTATTTTTTGCATCCTGAGCTGACATTTCTAATGATACCATTTTTTGGTTGATGCGCTGTTTTGATTGCCCATTATTGCATTTTATAGCCATGATGCGGCGACCAAAAAAACGTAATTTTGGTGTTTTGACCTTTTTTTTCCATTACGCAATTTATTTATCTCATTAATTGATTTTATATCTTGATAGATCGGGTGATTCTGACCGCGGCGATACCAAACGTGTATTGTTTTTATTTTTTTGATACTTTTATTGTGAATGGAGCAAAAGGGGGGTGATTTCAATTTTTATGGGGGTTTTTTTCACAGTTTGTAAAAACTTTATTTGTTCATTGATTCTTATTTTTACACAGCCCCATAGAGAGGCACCCTGCTGCACCATCCGATTGCTTCTGACACATATGACGAGCTGCCAACCACACACCAGAAGTGCTCCGTGACAGATTCCGGGGTCAAGCCAGGACCCCGGGCTGTCACGTGAGCGCCAGAGATCTCGTGATACTATCGCGGGATCTCTGGTGCAGGGGGGGAACAGCGCGTACCCTGCTGCGGCACCTTTGGATCCTGCTGTCAGTGATTGACTGCGGGATCCAAAGGATTAACAGCCCCGATCGGATCCTGGATCCAATCGGTGATGTTAGCATGACATCTCAGCTGATGAGATCAGCTGAGATGTCGGGTGTTTGATGTGAGCTCCGGGCTGGAGCTCACATCAAACATCGGGACACGACCCATGAAGTTGTACACATTCCATATGAATTTGTAAGCTGAATAAACTGTTTTGTTTTCCTTATTTCACCTCCAAATATGTCAGACTTCAAAAATCATTCCACCCAAATGCCAGCTCAGGTGTTACCTCTGGCATGGAGATTGGATATGTAATCTAAGGGCCATGTCACACACACAGATATCTGTGCAGATATTGTTCACAGATCTCTGGTTGCAGTGAAATCATGGACACATTGCTCCATTTTGTGGCTGTGTACAAATGCTACAATGTGTCCATGATTTCACTGCAACCAGAGATCTGTGAACAATATCTGCACAATTATCTGTGTGTGTGACGTGGCCCTATGTCAATTGAGTTCTGCAATCCACCCCATGGGGTTCGATGATAGAAAATGGTTTGAGAGAAAGCACTGGAGACTTCTAAGGTGGCCAGCAATGAGTCCAGACCTGAATCCCATAGAACACCTGTGGAGAGATCTAAAAATGGCAGTTTGGAGAAGGCACCCTTCAAATATCAGGGACCTGGAGCAGTTTGCCAAAGAAAAATGGTCTAAAATTCCAGCAGAGCATTGTAAGAAACTCATTGATGATTACCGGAAGTGGTTGATTGCAGTTATTTTGGATAAAGGTTGTGCAACCAAGCATTAGGCTGAGGGTGCCAATACTTTTGTCTGGCCCATTTTTGGAGTTTTGTGTGAAATGATCAATGTTTTGCTTTTTGCTTCATTCTCTTTCGTGTTTTTTCATTGAAGACAAATTAAATGAAGATAATAATACCAAAGAATTTGTGATTGCAATCATTTTCAGGAAGGAACTGAGTATTATCTGACAGAACTGCAGGGGTCTCAATACTTTTCGCCACAACTGTACAAATATATATATGTAGATATATATATATATATATATATATATATAAATAAATAAATATATATATATATATATATATATATATATATATATATATTACTATTTAATATCATATATATACTGGCGATCAAAGTGATCAAAATTATAGAATAGCAATGACTGTAGCATAGAGAAAGATTGAAACTAAATTTTTTGAAGTTTACAACAGTCACCAATCAGTAGGAAGTGTACAGGCCTTCGCTTTGTACAGGCCTTTGCTTTAAGTGACTTTAGCACATCTGCAGTTACAGGACATCACTAGTCTCTGATTTTGGTCCACTCTTCTTCCAGTTTCTTCCACTGTTCTGTGACTGTTGAGGGTTTCTTGGCTATGACTTTGTCACCAATGATTTTTCAGAGAATTTCTATTGGGTTTAGATCAGGACTCTGGGCGCCATTTCATTGTTTCACTGTTTTCTGTTTCAAGGAACTGCTTTACCTATTTTTCTGTGTGACAGGGGGCATTGTCTTGCATGAAAATTGCTGAACACAAGCAAGGAACCACACGTTGTTGAAGAATGTTCTGATACACCCTTGTATTCACAATGCCATGTAGCTGTATGAGAGGTCCAATCCATGCAGCAGAAAACATTCCCTAAACCATGACACTTCAGCCATCACCTTTCACTGACTTATTAACGCATTTTGGGTTCAGTCTTTCCTCATTTTTGGTCTGTTTCACTTCAGACCCAAATTAATTAAACTTGCTTTCATCACTAAAATAAACTTTGGAACACTTCTTCTCTGTCAATGTAGCGCCCAGGCTTTGGGGTACTCGGGTGTCAGGCTTCAGGGGTAGCGTCTGCTGTGTCACGGGGAATGGTGGCCGCGCCTGATCCCGTGTCCTGGACCTATCTTTGAAAAGGGAGTGATATTTACAGGGGATTATATACAGTTTGTTGTCGTGACGCCACCTGTAGTGTCTGGTGATTTGCACCAGCGCCGCCACAGCCCACCGGAGGTAGATGGTATCGCGGCTAGGATGGTATAGTCCTCCACAGGTAGGACTAGACCTCCGGGGCAGCGTAGTGAATAGGAGCAGCTTGGAGTGGAGCTGGGATTGTATAGGGAGTGTTGGAACTGTCTATGAAGGATACTGGGAGTGGAGAAGAAGGATACACGCACACAGCAAAGTCTCTTTTACCTTTCACTGATGTTGAGCAGGTAAAATGGTCCAGGGCACTGACGGGTGACAGGTTGCACAGTGGGTCCCCACAGCAAGTGGGTATAAGGCCTCCTTTGCTCTGTAATGGTGTTTGTAGCACAGCCTGCCTGCAGCCAGACTTGCCTCCTCGCTCTTCCTGACTGTAGTGTCTGTCTCTCCTCCTGTGCGGTCTCCGGGTTACCTTCTCTAAACACTGCGGCTTAGCCCTGCTGTGTCTGGCTCCCTCTCTCGCCCCACATAGGAAACCGGGTAGCCGAAGCCTCCACGGTGTGACGGGGTTTTCTGTGGTCCTATAGTATACCACAGGTGTGGATCTCCAATATCCGGTGGTTCTCTTTTGGATGAACTCTCTCAAGTTCCTCGCTCCTTTTTCTGCTCTATGCTCCTTGCCTTCAGTCCCATTTAGGCTTGTGAGACGTAGAAGGACCACTCCGGATCACTGGTTCGGGCCTAATCGCAGCACCGACCACCAGGACGTCTTCGCAGCTCTCCTAGCGTCTGCACACTCTAACTAACTCCTCCCCCAGCAGCAGTATTTATAGGGGATCTTGCCTAAGGACAGCAAGTTGGGCTCCCCCTACTATGCCGGGGTGGAAGGTGTTGTATGTAGTAGGTACCTGCTGTGGAAACCCAGCTGTGCATTTAGAGAAGTCTGTGGCTACCTGCGTGAGCAGAGTGTCACATCAACACAACATGCTCATCACCAAAGGTGTGTCTAGCCTTTTGATTCTTTCTGCTGATGAGAGGTTTAGTCACTGCAGAACAGTCTTTCGTAAATCACATTTTTATTATTTTACAACACAAACAAGTTATCTTCTCAATTTAGCAGTATAGCACATAACATGACATCACTTACAACTTATTGTTTTCACAAATTCCAAAATATCTCGATGAAGTGGTCTCCTTAGTTTGGAAATAACAAAACTATAATTAGTCAAATTCTAATATATGCATTAACGTCAATCCCAATTTACTCGACCAATTGGCCATATTATTCTTATATCCTTAATTGAACGACTGTAAGATTCAGAAGAACAAGTATATTAACACATGAAACAAAAAATAAAGGAAGGGGAGTCAAGGAGGGGATGGAAAGAGGGAGTGGGACAAGGATGCCGAGTATCTCATATTCATAAGAAATCATAATTTTGACTTAGCCCAAATAGGTATTTTTGTTAAATATGAATGGTCTCAATCGACCAAGGAGACCCAGGAGTCAAGATCCGTAGACTCTCTATATAGGAGCCAAGATGCCCACCTCTCGCGGTGTCTCTCTAAATCCTTGGGGTCTCTCGAGGCGTAAGATGCAAGTTCCTCCATCCTGCACACCTCATTAATTTCTGCCACTAGCTCCCATCTCGAAGGACGTCTAGTTTTTTTCCACCAACGTGGTATGAGACGTCTAGCCGACGTCAGGAAGAACCGTAACAATCCATTTTTAAAGCCCTTGATGGACATAGGGTGAAGGTTCAGTAGGGCCAGTTCTATAGTGAATGTTATCTTACAGGCTGTTACCCGGGTATAAAGATCGTTCACGTCTCTCCAAAAGGTGGATATTAATGGGCATCCCCACCACGTATGGGAATATGAGCCCGCCTCTTCCAGACATCGCCAGCAACGGTCCGAGCTGTCCGGGAACACCCGGTTCACGTCCACGGGACACCTATACCATCTCGCCACCACCTTATAATTTCTCTCCTGAGACACAGAAGAGAGGGACGCCCCATGTGTGGATATGTAGATTTTCTCCCAGTCCAGGATCGACAGGGTTTTACCCAAGTCTCCCTCCCACCTCTCCACAAACCTCGGTCTGTTCGTCGTGTCTGCATTCGTATGGATGTGGAATATGTTGTATAGTACTGAGATTGCATGTGGTACATACGTCCGCTGGTTGCATAGTTTTTCAAAGTCTGTCAAAGGTCTTCTAAGAGATGTGAATGGGAGGGACCTTACATAACTACTTAGTCTGGTATACTGAAACCATGTCCCTTGGGATGTAGGAGTCCTATTAGAAAACTCAATCAGTGATTTGACACCTGTCTGGGATATGCAATCTTGAAGAACCGGGTAGGATGTTTTAGTGAGTCCCAAAAAAGAAGCACAACCGGGTTCTATTGGGAAAGATGTATTATCAAACAGAGGTGTCAGGGGACCCGGGTTAGTTGTAAGGTGCATTGAGCGTACCTGTCCCCTGAAGGAGTCCTATAATTGTACGGACAAGAAAGAATGAGTCTCTCGCCCGTGTGAGTCCAAGGACCAGATCCACGCCAGCGGGTCCGAGTGTTGTCTTTCCCTCTCCACGTCCACCCAGCTCCCCCCCTCCCCCACTCTAAAGAGATCCAGGAGGCACCTATCCATGGCAGCATAGTGATACAGTAGGGGGTCTGGTAGGCCTATTCCCCCATGAGCAATTATCCTGCTGAGAGTTTTGAAGGAAATTCTCGGGCGGCCATGGGACCATAAAAATCGGGTCCAACCCTGCCTCAGTCTGGCAAAGAAAGAGGTCGGCAAATGGATCGGTAGAGTCTGAAAATGATAAAGAAGGCGTGGGAGGATGTCCATGCGTAAGGCGTGCAGTCTACCCAACCATGTTAATGGGAGTTTATTCCACCTGACCAAGTTCGCTTCCAGAAGTGTCAGCAGGGGCATATAGTTGTGTGTGAAAAGATGAGCAGGGTTCCCAGATAATCTAATTCCTAGGTATCCCAAAGACCCCTCTTTCCATCTGAAGGGATATTCCCTGGTCGAAGTGACACCACCAATCCCGGCAATGTAACATTGAGCATTTCTGATTTTGAGGGATTTATCTTGAAGTTACTCAATCTACCAAATTCTAACAAAGTTTCAAGTATATGGGGTAGGGTTATCAATGGGTTTGTTATATAAATAAGCAGATCATCTGCAAATAAGGCGATCTTATGTTCAGTCTTTCCCACCACCAACCCTGAATTGATGAGTTAATCCTCAGGGCACACGCCAGGACCTCCATGCAAAGGATGTACAGTAGGGGGGATAGTGGCACCCCTGACGCGTACCATTGTAAATCGGAAAAGATTCCGACATAGTGCCATTTATTCTCAGGCATGCGGTAGGGTGGGTGTAAAGAGCTGTAATACGATGGAGCATAGTGTCTCCCACCCCTATGTATCTTAAAGTGGCGACCATAAATCCCAGTGCACCCTGTCAAACGCCTTTTCGGCGTCGATTGGCAGGATGCACATGGGCATGGACCGTCCTCGTGCGGTATCAATCAATCCCACTGATCTAATCGTGTTGTCCCTGGCTTCCCTGCCAGGGACGAACCCCACCTGGTCAGTATGTATCATTCCAGGGAGTAAATGTTTTAACCTGTTTGCCACCATTTGGAATAGAGTTTTACATCCAAATTAATTAAAGAAATGGGCCTATAACTTCCGCAAGATGTCACGTCCTTACGTCCTTTATGTAGAACCACCACATGTGCCATGAGTGCCTGTGCTGGGAATGAACCGCCCGAGGAGATGTTATTACACACTGACAAAAATATCGGTCCTAAGAGGTCTGCATATTTTTTATAAAAACCTGCGGTGTATCCATCGGGCCCCAGACTTTTGCCCACCTTCAACTCTCCGATCCCAGCCTCAACCTCCTCCAGAGTAAAGTCAGCCGCCAACCGGTCCCCTCCTCAGCAGGAAGTTTGGGTAAACCTGTTTTCTGAATATATGCTAGAAAGTCCTCCTCAGTAGCCAGGGGAGCCTCTAGATTGTATAAGGAGGCATAGAAATTTCTAAAACAGTTTAGAATATCACTCGTTGTATGCTGCATCGTACCTCCTGGGTCCCGTATACGGGTTATTTACGTTTTAGGGGGCCTGGGGTGTAGGGATCTGGCCAATAATTTACCACTTTTGTTACCCGACAAGTAGAATCGAGACTTAGTCCATTCCCTATGTCCCCTATCTTTCTGGTCGAGGAGTGATAAAAGTTTATGTCTCGTAGTAGACAGATGGGAGAGAACGTGTGGAGTTGGGTCAGCCTTATGTTTCGACTCCAGTTCAGTAATCTGGGCAAGCAGGGCTTCAATTTCGTGTGCCCTTTGTTTCTTAAGACAGGAGCCATGTGAAATAAGAACCCCCCTTAGAACACTCTTTAGGGCCTCCCATTTCACTGGACCCGGAGTCGGATCTGAGGAATGATCTGTCACGAAATTCTTAATCGTGGTCTTAATATCTGAATGGCATGCCTTGTCCGCCAGCAGATTTTCATTCAACTTCCATGTATAACCAGTCCCCCTGAGTGGGGAAATGATCAGTTTAAGATATACTGGTGCATGGTCTGACCATAATATAGAACCCACTTCTGCTGTCATCCCCTGATCCAATGAAGAATGTGACACGTAGAACCTATCTATCCTACTATACGTCATGTGGACATGAGAAAAAAACGTGTAGTCTCTGACGTCAGGATGAAGTATTCTCCACACGTCTACTAGGTGAGCTCCCTCCCACTGTTTGTCAGGTGGTGAAGAGATGGCGCAGGCTGTGAGGACTTACCCGTCGACGTGTCTACCACCGGGTCGGCAGGATAATTGAAGTCTCCTCCCAAGATGATCGGAACCGAGCCGGCGAATGTCTCCAAATGCCTCCTTAAGCGTGTAGCAAATCTTAGTTGTTTCCTATTGGGAAAGTACACATTAGCAATAATGAATACGTGAGAAAAAATATTCACCTTTAGGAACACAAAACGACCTCCCGGGTCAACCTCTTGTGCTAGAATCTGGGGAGCGCAGGATCGATGGAACGCCACCGAGACCCCCCTAGCCTTAGAACCAGCGAATGTGCTATGGAACCATAAGGGATAATCCCTGGTCTCACATCTGGGGATTTTGTCAGAGCGGAAATGGGTCTCTTGTAACATCAAGATATGTATTCTCGCCTTATGGAACGAGTAACAAATCTGTCTCCTTCTTTCTGGTTTATTAAGACCATTCGCATTAAGCGAGCAACAGCTAAGCGTAGTCATATTTGACATATTGGGCATAAAGACCTCGAGTTTTGTCTATCTGGATACTCGGCTTGGGGATGGGGGTAGGTATGAACAGTTGGGATAGGGTATCATGGGGAAAGGGAACAGTAAAAAAACAGCAAAAGTGAACAAACATATTAATGGTAACCAAAAAGGGGCACCATTTGGTGCGTTTTTGCGTGCAGCTATGGATGACAGCTGCCATCCAGCACTGGGGGTACGGACACATGCCTCAAGCGCCCATCCCTCCGCGACGCCACCTCAATTCACATTTCTGGCTATTGTCCAGCATATCGATGTGGAGTTCCGAATATTCTGAAGCAATCACATGGTGTATATAATTCTGTAATGACTCGAAAACATTCTCAACCCAACCCCACCTCCCCCCTGATGTAGCCTGGTCCCCCCCATTGATACTAATTAGAGCAAGAACTGTAGCAGGTAGTAGGTGAATGAGGGGTGAGCGAGCCAAGATGAGATATGAGGGAATCCAGAGAAAGAATATAGATTAGGTGAATATTAGAGATTTGGTAAGGGTCAGAGACAAGAGGTGAAAGGAAGAGGCAGCAGAGAATGTGAGGAAGGATTCCAGGGTAGGCAGGGCGTATGAGGTAAAAGAGGGGGATGAAAGTTCCAGAAAAGCTAGAGAACAATTTCAGATGTGAATGTAAATTTAAGTAAAGCGACTACAGGGGAAAGAAACGAAGGAAGCGGCAAGGCCCGAAGGGGGCGAAAGAAGACAAGCAGGGGTCAGGAAGATTTAAGATGACATACATAAGACTTAACATAGAAGGATCTATTGAATGATCCAGAAAGAAAGAGAATAAAGGCACCAGGAGAAAAATAAAAGGTAGTCAGACGCCAACTCCCAAGGGACATAGCATCAGTGATCAGTAAAGCGCAGAGACCGGGTATACCCCGGAGCAGGTACCAAACTGTCACAATCCAATAGGGAGTCGGGCAGGGTCTCCATAGTCCTTCTGTAGATGACCCATTAGGGAAGCATGAAGTCAAAGAAAGTCACACATAACTTAACTGCTTCCTTCATCTTAAACCGGTGGGCTCCTGGGTGAACGCTGTCGTCGTGCCCTCTGCCATCTCGCAGGAGCAGGCGGTAAACGAGGGGGCGCAGGCCAATCCGGCAGATCCATCACCGGGACATCTAGGGTCTTGCAAAACGCATGCAGGTCTGACAGTCTCTTAAAAGTTGCCGAACCACCCTCATGTGAAGCAAAGAGTTGGAATGGGAATCCCCAGCGATATTTTATCTCTCGCTCTCTCAACACCTCCAGGAGCGGACGCAATCCCCGGCGCTGCTGGAGAGTGCGGTGGGATAGGTCCTGTAGAAATAGTATGGGGGAATTCAAATATAGCACTTGTTCCTGTTGTCTAGCTGCAGATAGTATTGTCTCTTTTATTGCATAAAAGTGCACCCTGCAGATCACATCTCGTGGTCTGGTATCCTGTTGGGGTCTTGGAGCCAGGGTTCGGTGCACTCTGTCCAGTTCAATGTGGGGGCCTTGAGCATCTCCCAATACTTGTTTGAATAACCCCTGGACTGTATTAGCCAGCTCCAGTGCAGGAATGGATTCCAGCAATCCCCTTATTCTTATATTATTGCGGCGATTGCGGTTTTCCAGATCCTCCTGTGAATATGCCATTTCCTCCAGGAGAGCTGAATGTGAAGTCAGCATCGCCCTGTGTGCCTGCAATTCGTCTAGGACTGTCTCTTGTGTTCTCTCCACTTCCTCCACCCTGGAGGTGACCTCCTGCCTCAGAGCCGCCATCTCCTCCCTGTATGTGTTCTCTATGCGGCTTACAAAACGTTCTAGGTCACCTTTAGTTGGGAGATTCTTTAGATAATCTCCTAGTTCACCTCCCTGGAGGACGTCTGGGGAGTCCTGCGAGTCTGAATCCTCCTCCTGTGTGCCACCAAGAGCCGCGAAGCGGTTCCCGCTTCTCCTTTCCCGCTCCTCCCATCCCCCAGTTGTTTGCTGGGAGCGGGCAGGCGCCATCTTGGGAGTCTGGTGGTCCGGGGCTGGGGCCGTTCCGGACCTCATAAACTGGTCCATTCTGCCCTGAGACCCCCCATCGTCGGCCCCAAGGCTTCCCGAAGGCTTCCTCGTCTTGCCCATATTGTCTGGGACGCGATATCAGCAGTTAATGGCTGGTATTTGCGGCGGCGTCACGGAGCTCCGGCTCAGTGCGACTCACTCCTCCATGCGCTAGGCTCCGCCCCCCCTGCAGAACAGCCTTTCAGTTCAAATGCTCTTAAACGTTATGACACTGTATGACGAGACAGATCTTTACCCTGTTCAGTGCTGAAATGGCGAGCTCTTTCAGCTGAAGTGTTGAAATGATTACTTATAGAGGTTCTCTGCATTATCGTGTCCTTTCTTACATTTGTCTTTCGAGGGCGACCAGCCTTCTTTGGGGACTTGAAAGAGTTTGTGATGTTGTCAATATGCAATATTCTAGAAATCACAGACTTGGAACAACCAACTTCTGTTGCTATGGCTGATAGGCTGACCCCTTTGGTCTTCATCTGGATAACTTGCTGCTGGAGGGTTTCAGTCACTTTGGAATGACACACCATTGTTGTAAAGTGAGTGCAAACAGGAAAGTAAGGCTGCCCGTTAAATAGGGTTTGTCAGATAATTAAGGAAATTAGCATCAGGCGCCAGATTAACACCAATAACTTGTAGGTATCTGATTCTGAAAAAGTTCTCTAATTTTGATCAGTGTTCTTTTTCATTTATCTCATTTACATTTTTATTCTGTGCTTTAGAATATACCGTATATACTCGCGTATAAGCCGAGTTTTTCAGCCCAAAAATTGGGCTGAAAAGTCCCCCCCTCGGCTTATACGCGAGTCACTCGGTATGCTGTGGGGGGGAGCTGTGACCGGTGGCTGGAGGAGGCAGGAGGGGGCCACAGTGATTGCGGGCGGTCACGTGGGGCCGCCTCATTAGTGTAATTAACATGCACGGCATCCCCCCATCCATCAGCGGCGGGGGGATGCCGTGCATATTGCAATACACTGGCCCCCAGCAGTAACACACAGCCCCCCCTCCTTAGTATGTCCCCCCCAGGCTGCGGCACTTGTCAAAATAACAAACACTTTATACATCACCTCTCCGGTGCAGCTCCTCTGGTCCCGGCTTCTTCTTCCTGCTTGTGCCGGTGTCATGTGACCGGGCGCAGCCGATGACGTCAGCTCCTGCGCCCGGTCACAGCACTAGAAGCCGGAACAAGCAGGAAGAAGCCGGGACCGGAGGAGTTGCGCCGGAGAGGTGATGTATAAAGTGTTTGTTATTTTGACAAGTGCCGCAGCCTGGGGGGGACATACTAAGGAGGGGGGCTGTGTGTTACTTCTGGGGGCCAGTATACCTGCAGAGGGGCCTGTATACACCGCACAGGGGCCTGTATACCACCACTGAGGGCCTGTATACACTGCAGAGGGGGCCTGTATACACCGCACAGGGGCCTGTATATATCGCAGAGGGGGCCTGTATACACTGCAGAGGGGGCCTGTATACACTGCAGAGGGGGCCTGTATACACTGCAGAGGGGGCCTGTATACACTGCAGAGGGGGCCTGTATACACTGCACAGGGGCCTGTATATACTGCAGAGGGGGCCTGTATACACCGCACAGGGGCCTGTATACACTGCAGAGGGGCCTGTATACACTGCAGAGGGGGCCTGTATACACCACACAGGGGCCTGTATACCGCTGCACAGCGGCCTGTATACACTGCACAGGGACCTGTATACACTGCATAGGGGCCTGTATACCACTGCTGAGGGGCCTGTATACCACTGCTGAGGGGCCTGTATACCACTGCTGAGGGGCCTGTATAATACCACTGCTGAGGGGCCTGTATACCATTACTGAGGGGTGCTATATACCAGTGACGGGGGGCTATATAATAGGATGGGGGTCTGCTGCATTTCATACCCTAGGCTTATACGCAAATCAATAACTTTTACCAACTTTTGGGGGCAAAAGTAGGGGGGTCGGCTTATACATGGGTCGGCTTATACACGACTATTTACGGTATTCAATTTATGAAAGAAATGTAACATACTGCTAATTTACTCATGACAGGATATTTTTAAATAGGACAACACAATGACCTTAACGTTAAGGAAATTGTGTGTTTTTCTCTCATTGTGATTGCCAGTGTATGTCATATATTCAGTTTTATCATATACGATATTGCTCTCTTTCCCATCTTGGCTTTACTCCATTTATGCCTGTGCCACTGCCTTCCTCTGCAAATGATACACAGTATGACAGTGCTGTAGAGGTATTTTAAAAACAATATGTAAAAAAGGGGGATTTGAGGGACAGAGACAATAATTGTCAATGTTTTCCATTTTATCACTTCTTGACGAACTTTACAAATGATTTGGCTTGGGAATTAAAAAAAAATCAATATTTCCTAAAAACAAAATTACAGGTGTCTACAAAAGTAACAGTAATCACTGTTTTATCATATCCTGGGCAAGCAAATTTATTTGGAAGCAAATTACATACACGGATGGTCAAACATTTCTCATATTTAAAAACTATTTTCAGAAAAAAAAACACATTTTCAATATTGTTGTACATGCTCTTTGCCCAATACTGTAGGAGCTAAATATCTAACATATGGTACACATTTGTATGTTTACATAGCTAAAGCTGAATGCATGTGAAATAATTGCAATAAAATCAATCAGCTTGCGCAAATCATGTTTGTTCAGGTTTACACTGGCTAAATGGCTACCATAACCGTAATTGTACAGGAGTAATTTCGGTGAACAAGGCTACAGTTATTTAGAACTGATTGAAGATCATGGAGGGGTATATGACTTCTTCATCAAGATGGTATCCTGAATTTATTTCACCTGGGAGGAAAAATGTTTTGTCATTTGGAGGATTTTGGTTAATAACAATTAACATAGCTTTTTGGAGTCATAACTAGCGATAGGGAAAGCATAAATGGCAGGTGAATTTTCCATAAACTGTCTACAAGCTTACGGGCGTAAATTTAGCATAAGCTTTCAAAAGGATTATACAGCCATTCTAACACAGACATTCAAAATAAATACAGCAGCCCCATCAGGAATGAATACTAAGTACAACACCTACATCAGGACTGATTACTGTGAGGCGGGTATTTTTTAAAAATGGCATATTATTTACGGGTCTTATTACTTATTTATAAGCCTTTAAAGATCACTTCGAAAGTGACAAATACCTTTTGTCATTTAAATTTAAAAATTAAAAAGTGCTGCTAATCCTTTAACTTTTAACGTTAACATTTTCTAAGAGTCTAAGAAAAAAGGCATTTCAAAATCAATGCTGACGTAAAGTAGACATCAGTGCATTATGACTGCTTTGTAAACGTAAATCATATCAACCTACCTAAATTAACCATTAAGATAAAGTACAATGTGTCATGAAAAAAAACTATTTCAGAATCACTGTAATAGGTAAAATTGTTCTAGAGTTTTTACCACTTAAATTTACTCCTATCGGATTTGAAAGATTTGGCCTTGGGGTTGTCTTGATATGATAAATGGTTAAAATTGAAAAGTGCTTGGAAGAAAATTTTTAATTCCTGTTAAGAATCCTCACTGTTCTGAAGTAATTTATTAGTTTATGTAACAACTGCACTTGTCACAACTACTTCTACTTTGCTCTCAGCCGATCCAGAGTGATTTTTAAGTAGTCCTGTATTAATCCCTGGACTCGTGAGACTCGCCAGTCCTAAAGTTATGGTGTTAATCCTGTTGGGTTTCTATTAGAGTCAGCAATGGATGGGACTGTTAAACCCTTAAGAGCTAATTCCCACTGCAAGTCAATAATTTGCTATACTGGTTGGTGCCTCTGCGCTCCTTTGTTTTAACCTGATTGTGACAAAATGGACCCCTTTAATGTATAACCTATGAGGATTTCTTCTTTATCCAGACAATATTGTATTTTGGTTTACAAACTTGTAATATGCCACTCATGGGTTAAATTCTTAAAATCTAGCCAGACAGTATTTTGTATTTTGTTTACCCATTGTTCCTACTAGTCTTGTAGATCTTTGATGATGTTGACCCATGTAATGCAATTATCTATCCTCTAGAAGGTCAGAGGAACTTAATGCTGTTAGAATGCCATTGTATTAATATGTGGATTGTTAACTCTATGTAAATGGCCTCAGCTACCATTGTTTAATGTCATGGATTGCAGACTAAATGTATCCTGCTAGGTGCTATGTCAATCAGTATGTGGCCTCTCCTTGACAGGACTGCAATACTACTGGAAATGGTTTAGGCTTGAGATCCAGCCAATGAGAAGACAGTTTTATTCCAACAATCGTGAAGTCCCCAATATCCTGCAATGAGGGCTGAGCATATATAAGGAGACCTGTTGATTAACCAGTGTGATTTTGATTCTGTCTAGTGACCTCAGTCTAGGGATTTAGGTCCTGGCTAGAGGTGCACTGGACTTGATACAGGCTGCTAATCTCTGTTTGCTTGTCTCAGCTCCGACGGATGATGATGTGACGCAGCAAGGTGATGAGCTCTCCACGGGCATGGCTGGTTTATCCCCTGGGCCGGTGATAAAAGTATATAGTGAGGTGACTGTGAGGTAACCGTGGGGGTGAAAGTTACTACTGACAGCTGTGTTTCTGATCTCTCAGCTTCACAACTTCTCAGATGCTAGAGACTGTAACCAAGGACGCTCAAAAAAATTCTCACACAAGTCGCAAGTTAAATGGGGTACTTTACTCACTGCTGTTGCTCTTATTTTTACACAGTCTCGGTTCTGCAGTGAGTGGTACCAGTAGCCAGTCAGCAGCTGAGATGGATCACCAAAAGCACCCCTTTTCTCAATGCTTTTCGGGTCTCTTCAGGACCGCTCACAACCTCCGGGCTAGCAGTCGCGGACTTTCCTGGGTATCCTCTCCTTGGATCCCTAGTCCTATCTGAGGCCTTTCCTTTGGTGTGACGGTCTGTAGGTTTCGGGTATGGAGACCCTTCACCTCACCGGTTAATCTGTGGCCAGGGCATATAGCAGCCAACCACTATTACAGGGTCGGTTCCCTGTCAGTTGACCCAGTCCCTCAGTGTCTCCATAAATCTGTTTTTCCACCTTGGACTCCTCCTCTACACCTGGTAAGTAGCCTCGGACCCGGTCAGCCATACGATGAAACCGGCCGCCAGGTCTCCATTCTCTCTAGTTGTTACAGTCTTTTAGCTCTATCGGGGGTTTCAGCTCGGAGTCCGGTTCCTCCTCCTCCCTACTCGTCAGGAACTCTCCTCACCCACCGACTAACTGTCACTCTCCCTCAGGTAACTCCTGTTACTCCTCCCCCTTTCACAGGTGTCTCTGCTAAGCTCCACCCACCACTCAGCCCTCCCCCACCTCTCCCCTGTCTGGCATAAAGTCCTAGGTCTAGGGATTCGGGGTCTCTTGGGTGTTTGGGTTGGGGTGGATGGCTCACCATCCTAGCTGCTGTACTACTCTGTGGCCACCGTTACACAGGGGCACCACATCTACACCGTGCCAGCACAAGATTTTAGAGAATAGGGGGCACTAGTTCCCCTGATGTTGAAGCTATCAAAGAAGGGAGACTTGGCAAATGACTTGTTACTTTGGTCATTCAAAATTGCATAAGCTTTAAGGGCTTTGCCTGCTGGGTAGACTTAAACTAGGGAGATTTTAGAGCAGGACTTGCCTTTGATAGGTTAAGACATGGATATCATGAATATAAGAATATAGAAGTGAAATGTTGCTAAGGAAATGTGACACTTAGCATATAAAGATGGCCATATCTATATCTGCCCCATAGCCACATCAAGGTGTGTCTCCTTACTAGGTACCTACCCTAAGGGTACCTTTACACACAGAGATAAATTGTTTGCAACTCACTGGTTGCAGTGAAATCATTGACACATTGTTCCATTTTATGCCATGTACATATGGAATGTGTCCATGACTTCACTGCAACCAGTGAGTTGCAAGCAATTTATCTCTGTGTGTAAAGGTACCCTAAGGGTACCATCACACACGGAGATATATTGCATGCAACTCACTGGTTGCAGTGAAATCATGGACACATTATTACATTTGTACACAGCAACAAAATGGAATAATGTGTCCATGATTTCACTGCAACAAGTGAGTTGCATGCAATATATGTCTGTGTGTGACGGTACCCTAAGTCAATGCATCTCTTTGGATTTAAAAACCTCCATTTGTATGTATGAGTAGAAACTTGCTAATAAAGAATGCTAGCATTGTGTAGTGCAGCTGTTTTTTGTTTGCTATAATATGTTATTTTCAGCTATGCACCTGATCACATTGCATGTTAGGGAGTGTCGGCATTTAGAAGTAACTGGTGGAGTATCAGTACCTGAATTTGTGGCACCCTGGCACCCAGGTTGGGGCACCACAGAACTACTGGTACACAAATGGAGTGGAAACAGCAAGCAGCACTCACAACAAATAAAAACACCTTTAACATCCTGTTTCACCCCAGGACTCTAGGGGGAGCTCCACTGGTCACCTTAAGCCAGTTCCCCTATAAATAGGGTCCTGGAGGGAGAAACAGCAGAGTGTGCAGACGCTAGGAGAGCTGCAGGAAGTGTGCAGTCACTGGTACTGGAGCTATACAGGCCCAAACCAGCACACCCAGCAAGTGAGAGACCCTTGCAACTGGGGTCATAGGAAAGGAGAACAGCACCTCTCAGGGACAGAAGAGTTATCCTAACTCTCCCAATAATCCGGTTACTGGAACCGAACTGTGGGAACTACCACGTACACCACAGAGAACCCAGCACCACAACCAGGGAGTCTAGCCCCCTGTACACCTGAAGCACCCACGGATGAGAGCCCAAGTAATTACACCTAACCCCTTTCACAGTGCCCTCAGTGCAGTTAACCCAGGTGAATCACGTTTTCACTAAACGTACAACCCGGTCCGGCAGGATCCTGTATCCACCCGACCCCACCAGAACAATAGAGAAGGAAGCCTACACACTGCTTGCTGTGGAAACTCCAGGAGTGTCAACCTCATCACTACGGTCCGAGTGTACCCATTGCCACCAGTAAAAGTACCTAAAAGATTTTGTGTGTGTCCACGCATAATTCCTGGATCTAACCCGCAGCACTGCAAAAGCTGCCATATTCCATCAAGGACAGCTCCTGGCCCCAGGGACTCCCACTCATCCTGTGGGGAGCGTCCCATCTTGCTGCCGTACATCCCCCGGAGGCCCAAGCAGCGCCGGTGAAATCACCGGAATTCCCGCAGGTGGCGTCACGACAACTAAGAATTAACCCCTATCCGTTCAACAACACCCCTTTTGATCTGGACCACTGGGCCCCACAGCCGCAGGCGCGGAACCGTGACAGGAGAAGCAATGCCTGCGACGTGAAGACCCGGCTACGGTGAGTCATATTATTTAGTTCCCTGTAAGGGTATGTGCCCACAGGACATTTATAAGCAGTCCTAAATTCAGCAAAACCTGAGGATCCTAGAGTCCTTGACAGGAGATTAGCTATGATTTTGTCTGCGTTTCGTGCACATTTTTTGCACGTTTTTTGCGCGTTTTATGTGCGCTTTTACTGCGTTTTTGATAGCTGCATTTTTCCTGCGTTTTTTTCCATTGACTTTAGCGAAAACGCAGGAAAATAATTAGGGTGTGTGCCCACAGGCAGGTTTTGCTGTGTTTGAGATCAGGTTTTGCCTTGGTTTTATGTAAATCTATGGTAATCTAATTCTGAGTTTTTGGTTTCCATCATAACCTATGTGTGCAGGGAAAAGCTTTCACACACACACTTTTTTTTTCTCTACAGAAAATGGAAATACTACAGGTGTTTCCACTTTAGCAAAAGTTCAGCAAAGAATTGATATGCTCATTCTTTCTAAAACACAGCAAAAGCTGAGGTGTTTCCACTTTTTTCACCAAACAAAAACCAATGTGTTGGGACAGCTAATCCTAGAATTATAGGTTTTGCTGGAAAACAAAAATGCAGCAAATCCTGTAGTGTCTCCAGAGAACAAAAACCAATGTGTGTGAAAGCTTTTCCCTAATAACATAGGGTTTGCTGGAAACCAATAACTCAGGATTAGATTAGCATAGATTTACATAAAACCAAGGCAAAACCTGATCTCAAAGGCAGCAAAACCTGCCTGTGGGCACACACCCTTAAGGTACCGTCACACAGAGACATATCGCCGGCGATATTGCCGGGGATCGCGGGAGCGCGCATCCCTGACAACATCGCCGGTGAGATGTCAGACTGAGCAACTTACCGGCGATGTCGCCGGCTAGTTGCCGCGGCTATTGCTTGCTGAGTTGCCCAGCAACCCAGCGAGCGATAACCCGCAATGTAGTAGATAGGCGGAATCGCCCGTAACATTGCGGATTGCCGCGTTACACAGGGCGATCAGGCAGAATCGCCTGAGCAACATCGCCAGGTTTCCCAACATTGTTGGGAAACCTGGCGATGTGACTCAGGCGATTCATCGCCTGATAATCGCCCTGTCACACGCGGCAATTCGCCGGCGATGTCGCTGCAACCTGGCCACGCCCCTCGGTTGCCGGCAACATCGCCGGCGATATCTCCCCGTGTGACGGTACCTTTAAGGCCACGTGCACACGTTCAGTATTTGATGAGTTTTTTACCTCAGGATTTGTAGATGAAACCAGGAGTGGAGCAATCAGAGGAAAAGTCTAATAGAAACACCTGCACCACTTCTGTATTTAATTATCCACTCCTGGTTTTGGCTACAAATCCTGAGGTAAAAAACTCATCAAATAATCAGAGTGTGCACGAGGCCTTACATGTCAATTCTTTCCCATCCGCACCAAAAACGCAGGTATTTGACAGTTCTTGACACTTGCAAAACCAATGTGTGTGCTCAGTGTTTCTGTGAAACACATTGGTTTTGCTGGGAATCAAAACCACAGGAAGAAATTAGCATACATTACCATAAAACCAATGGTTTTCTGCTGCAGAAACCGCAGGAAAAACAAAGCAAAAACGTTCTGTGGGCACATACCCTTATGCTGTTGGACTTGTGTCTGAGTCCCTGATGTCTGTCCAGGGTGTAGAGCTGTGTTGTGTTCATTGCTGTCACATTCGGCACATTTTGCACTAATCTCACAGTCTCTAGCGAAGTACGATGTGGAAGAGCAGCATTTGTAGCAGATGTTGTTTTCTTTAAAGAAGACTTTGTGTTCTTCTAATTACTTTTCCCTGAAAATTCTACACTTAAGCAAGGAGTGTGGCCTTCTTGTGTAAGGGACACTGTTTGTTTGGAACCTTGGACTCATCCTGTAATGGATTAATATTTCATAATAATATTAATAAGTTGCCTGCCCCTGACCAAATCAATATAGACCAAGCGCCGGCATTGAAAAAATAGACACCAGACACCGAGTCAGGTGTACACCCTTCCTTGGTCAGACCCAAGCTCCAAGTGCCTGTTTATTATAAGACATGAGCTTTTTGTTCAAAAAGGGGCTCGGTCGGCCCTACTCAGATGTATTCATTGGTCAGTGGGTTAGTCCAAGGGCAATAAGGGGCTCGGTCAGCCCTACTCAGATGTATTCATTGGTCAGTGGGTTAGTCCATGGGCGGATCCATGAGGTCATCAAGGGGTGTGGTCTTGATCGAGTATGTTGTTCTGTGATTGATCAGTCTTCCCTGACCTCCAGCTTCGGTGATTGGTCAGTCTTCTTTGGACTCCATCTTGCTCTTAGCACATGGTGTGATGTGGCAGGAAATGGCAGCCATGTTTAAATCACAACTTATACAATGTAAAATAATACACTCTATATATCATTTCTGCCATGCCCTTATGTCTTTAAGGTTAGTTAAGTATTTGATCCTATGGCTCTCCTCAACAATCGCTTCCTTGATGAAAGCTGAATTCTTGAATTCTGCGCCAAAGGAAGAAATGTTTTATGGACTTCTACTATGCCGTATGAGGTTTACTGACAGAGGTGTTGGCACACAACAACGTAAAATGAAATCTAGGGTCATTTCTAACTCTTGCTTGCTAAGAGACAAAATCTACAAACACATTAAATGGAGGAAATTGTACATAATAAATCAGTTGATACTTAAAACCACGTGTTACCCACTTTTCTTGCATGTTGAATGGAAGCTTTTGAACTATGGGATTGACAACACTCACATTGTCAAAAAGTGTCAATCCCACTAGATCTCACTCTGCCTTTGCCACACACAGCTCCATTAACAAGTCAGTTAACTCTTTAAGTTTAGGATCGTCTTTATTTGCTATCTTAGGAAAGACCTCTATTCTCTTAAACAAGGTACTATCAATGGCTTCGAGCCGTCACGTATGCAGAAGATAATGGGTGGAAACAATTGCGCTACCGTTCAGGAGTCACAGTGATATGGAGAATCCAAAGTTGTTATATCAAGGGATCTTTTATTAATCTCGACGCTTTTCGTGAGCTTGCTGCCCTCTTCTTTAGGAGATACACAAACTTACCTACATGTGCCAAAACCACCTTTATATAGGAAACCTTCAGTTGTGACATACACAACGTATGTAAAACGTGAAAACAAGGGGAGTTTGCCACATAGCTTCCCAACTAAAATCTAAACAATATACATTCACTATCTCAAACATCACTGACATGTACATATATCAATACAATTTAATAAATCACAATTACACTCCGAATTACAATAAAAATCGAATTGACAATAATTCCCCTTCATGACCCTGGAGTGTTTCGTTTTTCATTTTTGTTTTTTGCTTCCCTGCTTCCAAGAGCCATAACTTTTTTATTTTTCCGTCAATATAGACATATGATGACTTGTTTTTTGCAGGATGAGTTGTACTTTCAGATGCAATCATTTATTTTACCATATATTGTACAGGGAAATTGCAAAAAAATTCAAAGTGCATTGAAGTTGCAAAAAAAGTGCAACTACGCATTTGTTTTTTGCGTTTTTTAGTCGCCATGTTCACTATATATTAAAACTGACATGACAGTGTGATGCCTCGGGTCAGTACGAGTTTGTAGATACCAAACATGTATACCTTTACTGGTATATAAGTGGTGAAAAAAATTCAGGGGTTTGAAAAAAAAAAAACACACTTTTTGCGCCATGTTCCATGACCCGCAGTGTCTTCATTTTTCAGCATCTGAGGCTATGTGATGGCTTATTTTTTGCGTCTTGAACTGACATTTCT
Organism: Allobates femoralis; assembly: GCA_033576535.1. Taxonomy (NCBI): domain Eukaryota; kingdom Metazoa; phylum Chordata; class Amphibia; order Anura; family Aromobatidae; genus Allobates; species Allobates femoralis. The sequence goes on from JARQOC010000004.1 coordinate 234,492,333, forward strand.
AATTATACCATTTTTGGGTGGATGTGCTGTTTTGATCGCCCATTATTGTATTTTATAGCAATGTTGCGGCGACCAAAAAACGTAATTTTGTCATTTGGACCTTTTTTTCTGTTACGCAGTTTACGGCTCTCATTGATTCATTTTATATCTTGATAGATCGGGCGTTTCTGGACGCGCCGATACCAAACGTGTATTTTTTTTATATTTTATGTTCAATTTTTCTTTATTGAAAGGGGAAAAGGGGAAAGAACATGGAGGGGAAGACAAGTGAATTATGCAATGTATACAATCATGTATAATAGAATGAATAAATGCAAAAGTAAGCATATTAGTCATCAATAGGCTAATTCAAAGAATCCCGAGGATCGTAAGTCTGCCTAACTTTCAATCGGACTGTAATAAAGTTATATCTCTGTAATATTTGAAGCCTTTCTTCAAGGGAAGCCAACAATTCACATAATGAAAAACATTAGAAGATCAAGTCCGTGAGAAAAGAAACATTGCCCTTCTCGCCGTAGAGTCTGAGAAGAGTGTCTTTCTTTGCGGAAAACTGTTTAAGATATCCTCTCTGACGGGATAATAACACATTCTAATAGATATCAATTTAAACCATAAACAAGAAGCTCGCACCCTAAGTGGAGCAAGGTTTAACTTAAATTAGTATGAAGAACATTGTAATAAAAAGAAAGGAGGAGATCAGAGAAAAAGAAAGAAAGGAAATCAAAGAATAGAAAAGATAATATCCACGAGAGGCTCACGCCAATCTCTCACTCCCGAGAACCTCCCGGGCAGGAGGCTCCAAACCTCAGGAGGGACGTCTCTAGCCAGAGAACGTGTTGCGGAAATCCGGGGAATCTAGAAAAAGAACCCATGAACTCCAAGTCATACGATATCGGTCCCTGGCATTGGTTATCTCAGCCGTCAATTCTTCCATACGATGGAGTGTTGTCATCTCCTCAAGCCACTCAACCAAGTCAGGTGCACGCTGGGATCTCCAATGCCTAGGAATCACTGTTCGTGCCGCCGTAATAAAGAAACGAAGGAGGTCTGATTTTTGTACTCCAATAGATCCAGGCAGCATTGAAAGCAAGGCTAGAGCTGGATCAGGGAACACATTCTTACCACTGACTGTTCTGTAACAATCAAAAACCGCTGACCAGAAAGGACGAATTGCACTACAGTCCCACCAAATGTGGGTCATTGTTCCACGAGCCAATCCACATCTCCAACACCTGTCAGGAGTCGATGGAAAAGCAGCATGTAACGTGGTAGGGCATTGATACCATCTAGCTAAGATTTTGAAATTCCGCTCCTGGGCCAGGCATGCCATAGACATTTTATGGGTATAAAGGAAGGCTTTCTCCCACTGTTCTCTTGAAAACTCCAAGCCAAGCTCGCTTTCCCATTTTGCGCAGAATCCCGGCCTATCGTCTACTTGTCTATCGTTTAGGACTGAATAGAGTACTGAGACAAGATGTGTGGGGGATTCCTCCTGTTCGTACAGCAGCTCGAACCTGGTTAATGCATTAAAGAAATTATCCTCGGAGCCAATCTTACAAAAGAAGGACTGTAGCTGGGCATACTCTAACCACGAGCCACCTCGGGAAGGGCTCAACAGTTCGTTGTGAGGCAAAAGCCTCCCTCTGGAGAACGCGTGCTTCATTTTAGGCTCGTCCGTAGATCTCCATTTCAAAAAGAAAGGTGTCTGTAGCGCCGGGGGGAAAGAGGGGTTCCCAAAAATAGGTGTCAAGGGGCCCCATCTCCTGGCCACAACTCCCCGCCTGGTCTCCAAATCCCATATCCTAAGTGCCGGGGTTGCCAGTACAGCCTCTGGGCCCAAACTAGGTCTGTCTGACGGGTTAATCCAGGTGAGATTCCTAAGAGGGATATCAGTGCACTCCTGTTCTAGTTTAATCCACTGTTTTGAGTCATGATGAAACTTCCAATCAAACAAGCGCTCCATCACTGCGGCCTTATGATATAACTTAAAATTTGGGAGGCCAGCTCCGCCCTGAGATTTGTGTCGACAAAGATTGTTATAACCAACTCTAGGTCTCCTGCAACCCCACACAAATCTAGTAAGTAAGGTTTTCAAACGGTTGAAGAAGCTCAAGGGGACCTCAATTGGGAGAGTCTGGAATAAGAACAGGAACCTGGGTAAAATATCCATCTTGACCGCATGTATGCGACCAAACCAGGAGATCTGCCTGGTGTTATAATTACGCAAGTCTGCTGCAGTTCTCAAGAGGAGGGGGAGGTAATTCTTTTCAAACCAACTGAAGTTATCTTTGGGGATGTGAATGCCCAGATATTTCAAGCTATCCTCTCTCCACTTAAAGTGAAAGAGTTCTTTTAAACGTGTCTTATCAGTCCCCATGAGGGATACATCCATGGCCTCAGTCTTTGAGATATTAACCTTGAAGTTGCTCACCACTCCAAACTCGTCAAACAGTTTAAGTAAGTTGGGAAACGAAATTAGAGGTTGGGTAATGAACAACAACAAGTCGTCAGCGAATAGCGCCGCTTTGTATTGATGGTTACCACAGGTCATGCCCCTTACATCGGGATTCTGTCTCAAGGCATTAGCCAAATGCTCCATCACTATCACGTAAAGTAACGGAGAAAGGGGGCACCCCTGACGGGTTCCATTACTGATGGTAAATGATGAGGATAAACCCCCGTTGGCTCTAACTTTCGCCGATGGACCAGTGTACAGAGACAACACACCATTCAGGAACCTAGTCCCCAGGCCTACCTGTTCCAAAGAGGCCTTCAAAAATTGCCAGTTGACCCGGTCGAAGGCCTTTTCCGCATCGACTGATAGTAAACACATCGGTATCTTTAAGGCCTTCGCCCGGGCCAAGAGGATCAACAATTTATTTGTTTTGTCTCGGACACCTCTCCCATGAACGAAGCCTACCTGATCATAATGAATGATCGCAGGGAGCAAGGGGGCCAGTCGATTTGCTAATAATTTAGAGAACAACTTAATATCGATGTTAATCAATGAAATTGGTCTAAAGTTCGTCACCTCCAGTTGATCTTTTCCCGGCTTCGGCAACACACCAATGTGTGCCTCAAGGGACTGTGGAACCCAAGAGCATCCCGAGGAGACTGAGTTGAACACCTCTGTTAAGAAGGGCACGACCTGTTGGTTAAATTGTTTGTAAAATTTGGATGAGTATCCATCTGGGCCTGGGCACTTCCCTCCTGGGGATTCCATTATTACCTTCCTAACCTCCTCATCCGAGAAGTCAGCATCCAATGTTTCGGCATCCGCTCGGGATAAGGTCTGCAGAGCTGTTCTGTTGACATATTCCAGGATTTTGTTGTCTAAGTGTGTCCGAGCTCTCCCTCCAGCCCCTTCTTTTAAGTTGTAGAGACTACTGTAGTAGTCCTTAAAAGTCTGCAGGATATCATCAGGGTGTTGAGTGATAACCCCGTCTTGTCTTTTAATTTTGGGGACCCTTCCGGGTATGTCCTCGGATGAAGAAGCCTTGCAAGGGGTCGGCCACACTTATCTCCATACTCGTAGATGAATCTACGTAGTCTTTCCTTCCCTCGTAGGTATCGCTGGTCTACTAATCTCCTCAGGTCATCCCTAGCCACCACCAAGTCGGCTAAAGTCGACCTATCTAACGTCTGTTTGTGGGAGCACTCAAGGGCTGTAATTAGTCTCACCAACTCTTCGATTCTTTCCTGTTTCTCCCTCTTGAGTCTGGAGCCGTGCTTCAAGAGAATGCCCCTAAGCACACACTTCAGAGTCTCCCACTTAGTGGGGGTAGGAGTAAGGTCCTCAGTGTGGGTCTTAATGAATTCCCCAATCGCCTCCCCCACTTCAACAGAACATTTATCATCATTTAGAAGGTTGTTGTTGAGACGCCAAGTCCATTGTTTGTTGTATTTGCCAGGTATTTGTACACTACAAAAGATGGGGGCGTGATCTGATAAACAAATCTGGCCTATGGAGGCTTTCACTTTCCAAGTCAAAATGCGTTGGCTAACAAGGAAAAAATCGAGTCTGCTGTACGAATCATGGGCAAAGGAGTAAAAGGTATAATCCCTGGTCCCAGGGTTAAGAGCCCGCCACAGATTGACAAGGCCAAGACCCTGCGCAGTTCTTCTAAACGCATTGAGCTTTGCCCTTGTTAAACCCCGGCTCCCCGAGGAACTATCTAGGGCTGGATCTGGGGCGAAATTGAAGTCACCCCCTGCGATAATAATGCCTTCTGCGAACTCTCTCAATTTTTCCATAAGCGCTATACATTTCCCTGTTGGGTTTAAGTTCGGGAGGTACCAATTGGCAATTGTGATGGTGGTGGAGTTTACCCTAATTTTTATGAAAATATATCTACCTTCAGGATCGATAACTGAGTCTAGGACAGTGTGGAGAAAGGATTTGTGCAGCGCAATGGAGACCCCGCGAGACCTCGCCTCAGGATTGGGGCTGTGAAACCAATGACTGTACCTCCGACCACCAATGCCAGGGACGTGTCCGCTCTTGAAGTGGGTCTCCTGTAAGAGCAAAATCATAACATTATGTTTATGCATCTCCTCCAGGATCTGATTTCTCTTCTGGGGAGTGTTGAACCCCTTAACATTGTAAGAGCAAATGTTGACCTGAGCCATCGTGGACGGAATTGAGATATAGACAAAGATAAGATTGAAGATAGGTAATGTAGATCTAGGGAGAGTTTAAGAAGTAGGAATAAAGAGTAGAAGAAAGATAAGATAAGATAAAATAAATAGATGCAACCAGGTTGACCAAGAAGCCAGGTCAGCCCAACTGCGTCTCTACAATAAATGCTTGTCAAAAACTGCAGCAATTAAAGTGAATGTATGGGTAAATATATTCCAGAGCACCTGTGCAACCAGAATACCCAGTCAGGGAAATAACCTAGTCAGAGGATTACTCCCCACCAGGCCTTGAGTTATAGTAATGCTGAAAATATACATCAACACTTAACATTAACTTAAAATGCTAAAAGAGAACCCCACTGAGGGAATCTCCTGGCGTGGAACTCTCACCCATATAACATCACATATAGGACTCACAATGATGCCTCACCTCCTGGCCATCTAATGATATAAACAAATCAACAAATGCATAAGGAGGGGAGAAAGAGGGAAAAGAGGTCAAAGAAGTATTTTAAAGAGATCTACGTGAGAAGTCGGGAAACTGGGGGGGGAAGGGCGGGTAAAAAGGAGAGGGAGAGCCGATAGGGGCAGATAAAGCAGGAGAAGAACAGGACGAGTAGGAGCAGGGCAGTAGAAAGTCAAGGTATCAGCAGAGTTAACATGTAAAGTTCCAGGAGGCAGTATGTAGAGGAAGGGGAACATTATTCTAGTGTCACCTATATGTCTTATCATAGGATAGTAAAGTGGGTTCAAAACTTAATTCAAAGCTCAAGTAGTGGAACGTCCTAGGAGTTAAGACGTGTCCTAAAGGATCCCAGCCGGGTAAAATTTTCATCATCGCTCAAAAACAAAAGTCTCAACGCGGGGGACGTCGACCACCACGGCGTGGGGGCACTCCTGCCCATCGGTTTCCCTCGCCTGTACCCGGCAGGAAATCTGGCCATCCCTGGATAATCACTGGGGGGGACCTCGAGAGCTGATGTGAAGGCTTGAATGTCAGCTGGGGAGTGTAAAAGAAAAATCTGTCCATCTCTCTTGACTTGGAGCTTGAATGGGAACCCCCAGCTATAGGTATATCCATTTTCCTTAAGAGAATTTAGAAGAGGACGTAATGCTCGTCTTTTCAAAAGTGTTAGTCTGGACAAGTCAGGAAGGACAAGCAGGGGTCTATCCTCAAATCGGCATGGTGCTCCATTGCTAATTTTCGTCATGATGGCTTCTTTAATGATGTACCGGTGGACCCGGCATATGACGTCACGGGGCCATTCAGGGTCAGGTGATCTGGGACCAAGCGCTCTATGGGCTCGATCTAGCTCTATGGAGTTGGATTGTGGATCCCCCAGTATATCATTGAATATGGATTGGAGAACTCTGGGGACATCCCTCGATTCCACAGATTCAGGGAGGCCCCGTACACGAATGTTATTGCGTCTTCCCCTATTTTCCCCGTCGTCTAGGGCATTGACTAGATGGGTAATTTGGGTGGATTGTGTTTGTAGTATAGCTTGTTGGGATCTGCACATTTCTTCTAGGGCTGTAATCCTCACTGCATGATCCTGTCCCTGTGCATCCACTCTGGTGACCTCACCCCTCAAACAAGATAACTCTCCTCTATAAGCCTGCTCAAGTCTCTCCATGTAGGACTCCATATCTTCCCTAGTGGGGATAACAGCCATGCGAGCCCTCAAATCAGCTAGTTCTCCAAGCACACTCGCAGGCTGAAGCTGATAATCCAGGGCTAACTGGGAGGTTGCAGATGAAACAACCTCATTTCTGCCCATAGACCAAGTGTTTCCAGGAGACACAGAGGGGTTAATGCTGTCTCTTGTGAGTAGCTGAGACTGGCCCTGAGCCGCGACCACCCCGGGGGCTACAGCCATTAATCCTTCGGCTGCTTGATTTATGGAACGTCTGGGGAGGGGGGGACCCACCTCATAATCCCCTTCATTTGTAGTAATGTCACGCTGGGAGTAGGGAAGACACCCAGCGTAGGATAACGACGGGGGGGGGAATAAGGAGTCCCTAACGCTAAGGGCACAAGAAGGAAACGGTAACCCCTAGACTTCCTGGAGCTGACCCTGTCTGCCCTAACGTCCCTATACAGTCTCCTCAACTGTCGCCGACCACGAACCTCGTCCCTCTCTGATCCTAGCACTATCTTATCTAAGGATCAGATGGAGAGGTTCACTAGACCCCTCCACTATCAACTAAAGACAAACACCAGGGAAGACAGACATTAGGGAAAAGGAAACACTTATCTGACAGCAGAACTCAGCAACCTCCACAACCTCAGCGTCTGCTGGAGCAAGGATAATGAGTGCACAAGGAACTATCACCTGCACCGAGGAAGGGTAATGAACCTCCTTATAAAGGTGGAAGGAATATGCTGGGTCCTAGTGACCCACCATATTGGTGGATAAAACCAGACCGAGCACAAGACCTCCACAGCCGTCCCCCCATAACAGCGAGATCCCATCATACCCTCTCTCCATCTACACAGAAGGTAAATGCCCCTGAAAGAGACGGACCATCCTCCCCCATTATGGCTGGTGGGCCACCCGCTGGGATCGTCTGCGCGTGGCCTCCACCCTGTCATCCGTGCCACCCGTGACAGTACCCCCCCTCCTACGAGTGGCCCCCGGACACTCAGGACCAGGCTTATCCGGATGGGAACGGTGAAAAGCGCGGACCAGCCTCGCGGCGGACACCTCCGACGCCGGCACCCACATCCGCTCCTCAGGACCGTACCCCCTCCAGTGCACTAAATACTGAAGAGAACGGCGCAACATGCGAGAATCAACCACCCTCGAGATCTCGAATTCCAGATTCCCCGCCACACAGACGGGCTCAGGAGGCAAAGGAGACGGGTTGGATGATGGCACATACGGCTTGAGGAGCGACCTGTGAAACACATCGTGAATCTTAAGAGCAGGAGGCAACGCGAGACGAAACGCCACGGGATTGATAACGGCGGTTATCCTATAGGGGCCGATAAACCTGGGCCCCAACTTCCAAGAGGGCACCTTCAACTTCACATTCTTGGTAGATAACCACACGTAGATAATCACACATAGGTCCGGACCTGGCGCACGCTTCCTGTCAGCCATACGTTTGTACCTGTCACCTAAGAGCTTCAAGCTACGCTGCACACTCCGCCAAACCGAGGAGAGGGACGAGGTAAAACGGTCCTCTTCCGGAACTCCGGAAGGACTCGTACCACTAAAAGTACCAAACTGAGGATGAAACCCATATGCACCGAAAAACGGCGACTTGCCAGTGGACTCCTGAAGGCGATTATTAAGGGCAAATTCGGCCAAGGGCAAATAGCTTGCCCAAGTCTCCTGATGGTCAGAGACAAAACACCTCAGGTAAGTCTCCAAATTCTGATTCACACGTTCGGTTTGACCATTAGACTGCGGATGAAAAGCAGAAGAAAAGGACAACGTAATCCCCAAACGTGTACAAAAAGCCTTCCAAAATTTGGAGACGAACTGAGTACCGCGATCAGAAACCACATCAGAGGGAACCCCATGAAGCTTCACGATTTCACTTACAAACACCTGTGCCAGAGTCCGAGCATTAGGAAGTGCAGGCAGTGCCACAAAGCGAACCATCTTACTGAATCTATCTACTACTACCAGTACCACCGTCTTACCCGCCGACGCCGGAAGATCGGTGATAAAATCCATTGACAAATGTGTCCATGGCCTCTCAGGAATAGACAATGGCACGAGAGACCCAGACGGACGGGTATGCGGAACCTTAGCACGTGCACACACACCACAGGCGGATACGAATTCCGCTACGTCCTTCCTCAACCCCGGCCACCAAAAGCGACGAGACAAGAGATCGAAAGTGGCCCTACCGCCCGGATGCCCCGCCAGTACAGAGTCGTGATGTTCCGACAGCACCCTGAGACGCAAAGAGAACGGCACAAAAAGCCTCCCAGAAGGACAGGAGGCAGGGGCGCCCCCCTGAACCTTCAACACCTCCCCCTCTAGATCAGGGCAAAGGGCAGAAACAACCACCCCCTCCTGCAAGATGGGGACGGGACTCTCATGAGTACTACCACCCGGAAAACTACGCGATAATGCATCCGCCTTCACATTCTGAACCCCCGGACGGTAGGTGACGGTAAAATTAAATCTCGTGAAAAACAAAGACCACCTGGCCTGCCGGGGATTGAGACGCCTGGCGGACTCAAGGTAAGACAGGTTCTTATGGTCGGTAATAACCGTGACGGGATGGACAGCCCCCTCCAGCCAGTGCCGCCATTCCTCAAAAGCCAACTTAATAGCCAAGAGCTCCCTATTACCCACATCATAGTTCCTCTCGGCCGACGACAACTTCTTGGAGAAGAACGCACAGGGCACCCATCTCCCAGGCGAAGGCCCCTGCGACAACACAGCCCCCACCCCCACCTCAGACGCATCCACCTCCACAACGAAGGGCCGAGAAAGATCGGGCTGACAAAGAACAGGCGCGGAAGCAAAACAACGCTTCAGGAGGAGAAAGCCTGGCGAGCAGAATCAGACCACTCAGAAAAATCCGTCCCCTTCCTAGTCATGTCCGTTAGAGGCGTCACCAGTACCGAATAGTTCTTAATAAATTTACGGTAAAAATTGGTAAACCCCAAAAAACGTTGCAATGCCCGTAGATTGTCCGGCCGCTCCCAGTCCAGCACCGCCCGGACCTTTTCCGGATCCATCCGGAAACCCAATGGCGACAGGAGGTACCCCAAAAAACGAACCTCCTGAACGGCGAAAACACATTTCTCGAGTTTGGCGTATAGTTTGTTGTCCCGTAAGACCTGCAACACCTGTTTGACATGGGACTGATGCGTCTCCATATCGGGAGAATAGATCAAGATATCGTCCAAGTAAACAACTACAAATCTACCCACCAAATGATGGAAAATATCATTGACAAAATGTTGGAAAACCGCAGGGGCGTTAGTGAGCCCGAACGGCATCACGAGACTTTCAAAATGGCCGTCCGGGGTATTGAATGCAGTTTTCCATTCATCCCCCTCTCTGACCCTAATCAGGTTGTAGGCCCCCCTCAAATCCAACTTGGAGAACCATTTAGCACCCACAACCTGACTAAACAAATCAGGGATCAGAGGAGGGGGTATGGATCACGGACAGTAATCCGATTCAATTCCCGAAAATCCAAACAAGGACGGAGGCCCCCATCCTTCTTTTTCACAAAAAAGAAACCAGCCGCAACCGGCGACGTGGAGGGCCTAATGTGACCCGTCTCTAGACTTTCAGCAATGAAATCCTTCATTGCTTGTCTTTCGGGACCAGATATAGTAAACATCCTAGCTTTGGGCAGTTTAGCTCCGGGAACGAGGTTGATAGGGCAATCATATGCCCGATGAGGGGGCAAGTCTCGGCACCCCTTCTCTGAGAACACATCCTCATACTCCGATAGGAATGGGGGCAGAGATTCAGCAGATACCACCGAAAAGGATGTAGCCAAACAATTCTCCGAACAATAATCACTCCATTCCACAATGTCCCTGGACTGCCAATCCACTACGGGATTATGTTTAATCAACCATGGCAAGCCCAGGACAATGGGAGCGGGGAGACCGTCTAAGACATAGCAAGATAACGTCTCCTGATGTTGGGATCCAACCGTTAACTTAATGTTATGTACGATATGTGTGAGACTACCCTGAGCAAGCGGTGCTGAGTCGATGGCATAGATACGGATGGGGCGAGACAATAAACAGCGGTTAAGCCCATGAGCGTGTACGAAACGAGCATCCACCATGCTGACCCCCGCACCACTGTCCACAAACACAGAAATGCCTTCCGTTTTGCTCTCTAGCGCCACCTCTGCACTCAGGAGAAAATGGGAAGTACAAACGGAGGATACACACACCTCCCGCTCGACTACCCCCACACCCCCCATAGACACATGAGGTCCCGGCACCCCAGTCCGTTTCGGAGCGTAGGGACAGGCCCCGATAAAATGGTCTCCTTTCCCACAAAAAAAACAGACCCCCTTCCCCCTGCCCCGGGAGGCACCGGAGGAGAGCCTCGAGGCCGCCGCTCCTCCAAGTTGCATAGGTTCCTCCCCCCTCGGGAGAAATGATTCGCCCTCCGAGTGACCACCCGGCAACGAGGAACCACCACGAGAAGGGCTCCCAGTTGCCGGAGGTCTACCCCTCCGCTCCTGGAGGCGTCTATCCATGCGAATAGCCAACGACATAGCTGCCTCCAGGGACGGAGGGGTCTCATACACTGCCAGGGCATCCTTCAGTCTTTCCGAAAGACCCTGGCAAAAATGACTCCTGAGAGCCGGATCGTTCCACTTCGTGTCCATAGCCCACCTGCGGAACTCAGAACAATATGATTCCGCTGACCGAGTCCCCTGGTGGAGATGGCGCAATTTGGATTCAGCCAAAGAGACACGGTCAGGGTCATCATATATGAGGCCTAAGGCGTCAAAAAATCCATCCACAGACTGGAGACAAGTAGAGTCCTGTGGCAGAGAGAAAGCCCAGGATTGGGGATCCCCCTGCAGCAATGATATAATAATTCCTACCCGCTGCTGCTCGTCACCAGTAGAATACGGCCTAAGCCTGAAGTATAATTTACAGGCCTCTTTGAACACAGTGAATTTATCTCTGCCTCCTGAAAACCTGTCAGGGAGGGCAACCTTAGGTTCCGGTCTGGCCGGACCCACTGCTTGATTCCCCAAGACACCATTTTGTGGTTGTGGTCCCAGTAGAGCCGACCGAAGGTCCGCAACCTCTAAAGACAAGGTCTGCAGCTGCTGGGCCAAAGCAGACACAGGATCCATAAGGAAAAGGAAAAAAATCGAATCCTCCCCTTCCTTCACTTACAGTTACCGGCAGGTGATAATGTCACGCTGGGAGTAGGGAAGACACCCAGCGTAGGATAACGACGGGGGGGGAATAAGGAGTCCCTAACGCTAAGGGCACAAGAAGGAGACGGTAACCCCTAGACTTCCTGGAGCTGACCCTGTCTGCCCTAACGTCCCTATACAGTCTCCTCAACTGTCGCCGACCACGAACCTCGTCCCTCTCTGATCCTAGCACTATCTTATCTAAGGATCAGATGGAGAGGTTCACTAGACCCCTCCACTATCAACTAAAGACAAACACCAGGGAAGACAGACATTAGGGAAAAGGAAACACTTATCTGACAGCAGAACTCAGCAACCTCCACAACCTCAGCGTCTGCTGGAGCAAGGATAATGAGTGCACAAGGAACTATCACCTGCACCGAGGAAGGGTAATGAACCTCCTTATAAAGGTGGAAGGAATCTGCTGGGTCCTAGTGACCCACCATATTGGTGGATAAAACCAGACCGAGCACAAGACCTCCACAGCCGTCCCCCCATAACAGCGAGATCCCATCATACCCTCTCTCCATCTACACAGAAGGTAAATGCCCCTGAAAGAGACGGACCATCCTCCCCCATTATGGCTGGTGGGCCACCCGCTGGGATCGTCTGCGCGTGGCCTCCACCCTGTCATCCGTGCCACCCGTGACAAGTAAACTCCTCACCTCCCTCAGCTCCGTCCGCTCCAGACGCTCTCTGCAGAGAAGCTGCGTTCAGCACTGCCACATCCCCCGCTTGCGGTCCCGGCCCGGACATTAGAAGTCTGTTGTGGGAGCCTCTTGTCTGCACTCTCTCCTCGCTGCTCCTCTCGCTGCCAAGGCTCAGGTCGTCTTGTGCACGAAGAGCCTCCATCTCCTCGTCTGCTGGTCTCTCCCGCTCCTCCTTCCCCCGCACCGCGGCCATCTTGCTCTCAGGGACTTTGGCGGGCTTCTGAGCGGTCCCCGCAAAAAAGCGCCTAATAGACGCCCTGGGGGTCTTTGGGGTCTGGGACTCCGGTACAGGGGTTCTCACGGATCTCCCCTGTCGCATAGTCTCCTCCACGCCACCAAGTTGTGTAGTAAGGCTGCTGGTATAAAGGCCTGGTATCGGGAGCTTCAGCCACGAGCGTCTCTACTCCTCCATGCCTAGGCCACGCCCCCTTTTTTATATTTTTAATACTTTTATTGTGAATGGGAGAAAGAAGGTGATTTGAACTTTTATGTTTTTTTTTTACATATAAAAATTTTATTCATATATTTATACTTTTACACTGCCCCACAGAGAGGCACCCTGCTCCACAGTCCGATCGCTTCTGACAGATACCGATGAGCTGCAGCACATCGGTAACTGCCAGAATTGTGGACGGTGAGTGGTTGGCAGCGCTTGCCAACCACTCACCAGAAGTGCTCCGTGAAAGCTTCCGGGGTCAAGCCAGGACCCTGGGCTGTCACGTGAGCACTGGAGATCCCGCGATATTATCATGGGATCTCTGGTGCAGAAGGGGAACAGTGCGTTCCCTGCCGCGGCACCTTTGGATCCCGCTGTCAGTGATCCCGGATCCGATTGGTGCTGTTAGCCCGACATCTCAGCTGATGAGATTAGCTGAGATATTGGGAAAATGATGTGAGCTCCGCAACGGAGCTCACATCAAACCTCGGTAACAGGCCAATGACGTTGTACAATGTCATGGGTCGTGAAGAGGTTAAAAAGTGGGGGATTGATTATCATATGGGATCAAACTCATCTACTATATAATTGTCTAAGGTTCTCTGTTTGTCACGAAAATCGCACGCCAGCGCTCATTGGCCCTCGCCAGCCGCGGCAACCAATGAGTGCAGCGTATGCAAAACAGCCACGTGCATTAGCGACGCAGGATTGCCATGACAGCGCTACAGTCACATAGCAGGCAGGAAAGCTGACTTCACTGTCGGCTTTCCCGCCCCGTGATGTGACAGAGGGGAGGAAGAATCCTGGTTCCTCCTCCCTCTATGACATGCGTGACTGCCCCCATTTGATTTTGCAGTTATTAATATACACTGCGAAATCAAAGTTAACTAAAGGCAAATGTATGAAAAATGATAAAGAATAAATGCTTACCCTCCGACGGATGTCCGGGCGCCGAGAGCCGCAGAAGGAATTGACCTGCTAGGACCTGTCGTGATGTCAGAGTGACTCAGAGGGGCGTTCGTTCCTAATGCTGATTGGCCGCTCAAGGTCATGTGATATGTATATCTGAGTCACTGTGACATCACGACAGGTCCCAGCATGTCAATTCTTGGGCTCCCGAACACCTGTTGGAGGCTAAGTATTTATTCTTTATTATTTTTCATACATTTGCCTTTAGTTAATTCTGATTTCGCAGTGTATATTAATACACAGCGAAATCAAATGGGGGCAGTCACGCATTACACAGAGGGAGGAGGAACCAGGATTCTTCCTCCCCTCTGTGACATCAGATCCAGCAGCGCCGCCCCTATGGGAGAAAACACAGACGCTGCTGCGTAAAGAATTAACATGTCAATTCTTTACACAGCAAGATTATCTCCCATAAAAGCGCTGCGTATTTTTAGGCAGTGCCTGAACGGCAAAGTGAATTTCCCATTCACTTTGCTGGTAGACACAAGGCACTTTGCGCATTTTTGAAAAGCGCGCACAAAAATACGCAATGTGTGAACGTAGCCTAAGGTTGCTTTCACACTGGGTTTTTTTGAAAAATGCAGCAGTTGCGGTCAAAAAAACGCATCTGCTGCATTTTCCACCTAACACCCGCTCTTCCAGCGCACTTGCCCGCCGCTCACCCCGCCATTCTTCTTCTTTTCGTGGCATAGACTCCAGAAATTCAAAGGCTGCGGGGGTGGGCGAGGAGCTACCAAAAGGGGCATTGTAATGGCCGTGAACAAGAGTACGCCCACCACATGAGGGCTAGGCGCTTGGACATACCTATTATAACGCCCCCTGTTAACTCCACCCCCTGAGGCATTGGAATTGATGGCGTCTATGCTGGAGGAAGAAGAAGAAGACATACTAGGGTGAGAGGTGGCTGGACAGAATCCCGGAGCGGGTGAGAACTGAGGGGGGCCACCGCCGCACACCCGCACCGCAGCACACTCACATATTCTAGAATTCAAGCCAAAGGTACCGTACTTGTCCTATCTGCAATCATAGGACAACATAGACATTTCAGGTAACCACATCTAAAAGCCCCCACAGTTTTAGGCTTTGTTATGCTAGTGGACTCTGTAGCCCTTACTTTAAGGCGACTTGGGGCTAGTATGTTAGGGTAATTGCCTTTCTATATGTGATGAGGGGGATTTTTTGGCAGGATCGTACCCAATATAGGATCTTTCTGTAATACAAGGGCTAAAGAGTCCACTAGCATAACACAGGTAAATAGGGTCTGAGGCATACTGCACATGGGTACATGGAGCCCGAGATATATGGCCTGAGGCATATGGTACATGGGTATATGGGGCCTGAGGCATACAGCACACGGGTACACAGGGCCTGAGGCATACAGATACACAGGCCTCAGGCATATGGAACACGGGTACACGGGGTCTGAGGCATACGGCACATGGGTACATGGGGCCTCAGGGATATGGCACACGGGTGCACGGGGCCTGGATCATATGGCACATGGGTACATGGGGCCAGAGGCATACTGCACATTGGTACAAGGGTCCTGAGTCATACGACACACGGGTCCACAGAAATATGGCACAGTACCGGGGCCTCAGGCATATGCCACTTGGGTACATGGGGCCTGAGGCATACGGCACATGGGTAAACAGGACCTGAGGCATACGGATACACGGGCCTCAGGCATACGGCACATGGGTACACGGGCCTGAGGCATATGGCACAAGGATACATGGGGCCTCAGGCAAACGGCGCACAGGAACACATGGCCTCAGGCATACGACACAAGGGTACACAGGGCCTGAGATATATGGCACACAGTTACACGGGGCCTGAGGCTTACAGCACATGGGTATATGGGGCCTGAGGCATATGGCACATTGGTACACAGGGCCTGAGATATATGCATATGTGTACACAAGGCCTGAAGCATATAGTACATGGGTATATGGGGCCTGAGGCATATAGCACATGGCTCCACGGGGGCCTGAGGCATACCTCACATGGGTACACGGGACCTGAGGCATACGGCACATGGGTTCATGGGACCTGAGGAATACAGCACACGGTTATACGGGGCCTGAGGCACACAACACATTGGTACATGGGTCCTGAGGCATACAGCACATTGGTACACGGGGCCTGAGGCACACAGCACATGGGTACACGGGGCCTGAGGCATATAGCACATGGGTACATGGGGACAGAGGAATACTGCACATTGGCACAAGGCAGTATAGGGACCTGAGGCATATGGCACACAGGGCCTCAGGAATATGGCACAGGTACACGGGACTCAGGCATATGGGTACACGGGGCCTGAGGCATACGGACACATGAGCCTCAGGCATACGGTACACAGGTGTCATGCGCTTAGTTGGCACTGACCTTGCTGGATGCTGCTGTGTATGTGTTTGTCTTTAAGAGCTGCATGGTTGATAGTTGTGAAGGTCCTGGGCCTTCTGTGTTGTGCTCCAGAGCTGCATTCACTATGTGGTTCAGCTGCTGGTTGAGGGGTTAATGTGTGATTCACCTGGGCTCCCCTCCCCCTGGCCTTTAAGTAGCCTCTCCTTCCACCAGGTGGTGCTGCTAATAGAGTCTCACTCTATGCCTGGAAGCCGTGCTGTGCTGACCTGTATGTTTGTGTTGCTGAAGTCCTTTCCTTTGGCGTTGCTGTTCTGTGGAGGGAGGTGAGGGGGGAATAGCGCAGGGATGGTGGAGGAGTTTTAAGAAGGGGCTGAAGGCCCGAACGTTCTCATCTTCAGAGATACCTTTGGGATCTGGGCCATTAAGGGTTCCTAGACTAGGGTCAGACTAAATCTTCCCTGGTCACCATGCCCATAACTGCCATTCCCTCATCAGCATTCTCATTACACCGTGACAACGGGTACACGGGACCTCAGGCATATGACACACGGGTATACGGGGCCTGGATCAGAGTGCACATTGGTACAAGGGGCGTAGGACACACGGGGCCTCAGGCATATGGCACGCAGGTACACAGGGCCTCAGGCATATGGCACACAGGTAAACAGGAACTGAGGCATTCAGATACATGGGCCTCAGGCATACGGCACATGGGTACATGGGACCAGAGGAATACTGCACGTTGGTACAAGAGGCCTGAGGCATACGGCACACAGGTCTTCAGGAATATGGCACAGGTACACGGGCCTCAGGCATATGCCATATGGGTACACGGGGCCTGAGGTATATGGCACACAGGTAAACAGGGCCTGAGGCATTCGGATACACGGGCCTCAGGCATATGGCACACGGGTACACATGACCTCAAGCATACGGCACACAGGTACACGGGGCCTGAGGCATACGACACACAGATATAAGGCCTGAGACACAGGGCCTCAAGCATACGGCACATGGGGCCACAGGCATACAGCACACTGGTAAATGGGGTCTATGACATATGGCACATGGGTACATGGGGCCTGTAGCATATAGCACATGGGTACATGGGGCCTCAGGCATACAGTGCACGGGTACACGGGGCCTGAGGCATATGGCACATGGGTACATGGTGCCTCAGGCATAGGGCACATGGGTACACATGGCCTCAGGCTTACGGCATACGGATACACAGAGCTTCAGGCATATGGCACATGGGACCTCAGGCATACGGCACATGGGTTCACGGGACCTTAGGCATATGGCACACAGGTACATGTGACCTGAAGCATACAGCATACGGGTACACGGGGCCTGGGGCATAATGAAATATGGATACATGGGGCGTCAGCCATATGGCACACAGGGCCTCAGGCAAACAGCACACGGGTACATGGGCCCTCAGGCATATGGCACATGGGGCCTGAGCAAAAAGGAGATGCATCCAGCAACACATCCAACGGAAGGTAGATAAAAATCAATATGGTCAAATATGATTTTAACATGGCTTAACATGTTTTTTTTTATCTCCCTCCCTAGCTGAATGTGTGGAGCCCACTAGGACGGGGTACTCGGTACCAGACCGGGGTATCACGGGGGGTATCACGGCAGTCTTGGTCCGGACCTTGACCCGAGCCCACAAGTAACGGTTGGGGGTTATTTACAGGGGATAGAGTCGTGACACCACCCGTGGTATGTGGTCAGGGTGAAGACCATTGCTGCAGAACCTCCAGGGATGATGTTTGGCAGCCAATGATGTAACGGCTCTCGACGGGCAGAGCCTGGTTCTCCGAAGCAGTGATGATGATTGTAGGTTTCCAAGTCTTTACTGCAGATGGTATTCAGTAGTTTTTGTGCACGGAATCTGTACCGGGGCCAGGTTGCTCCCACCCTGACCGGGTCCTTGGCTTCCTACTCCTGGGCTGTGTGTGTGGCCCTGCTGCCGCTTTAGCTAGGCTGCCGGCCCTGTCTCCCCTCACGGGTACCAAACTTTCTAGGCAACTTGAGTCTTATCTTTGTGTTTCTGACCCTGCACATGTTGCTTCGCTGTGGTACAGTGAAGATATATCATCTTCACTAATCCGGTGTTTTCTGTGCTGCTTGTGCCAGGCACAATTGCGGATCCAGTATCTGGTCTTTGCGCTTCATCGGGGTGAGTTTAGGGTAACTCCGTGTACCAGGTGTGTTCCTCTGCTTCTCTTACTCCTGTTCCTTAGACCCTGGCTGGCCTGGAAGTGGAAAGTGAACCGTGGGATGAGCCTAACGCAGCTCCTTGACACCCAGGTCCTTTCCCTCAGTCCTCTCAGGAACTGAACTCCAACTGACTAACTGCCCACTTCCTCTCCACACCAGAATACATAGGGAAGCAGCTTTAGCTCCCCCTTCTGGCCTGGAGGTGCTAGTGTAGTGTTGTGGGTTGTGTGGGGAATTAACCCTTGGTGTGTTGTTATTGTGGCACATTAACCCCTGGGGTGCCACATTCCCCCTTAGTAGAACAGTACTCCGGGACTGTGGAAAAACAAACAACATATCAATACAATTAATATTTACAGAGTCTTAAAAAGTAAAAGTACAAAAACCACTGACGCTCAAAAAGAGTTCAAAAGTTCAAAATGAATCAGTCCTTCCGGGGGTTTTAGTCTATTGCCTCCGGGCTGAAAAATATATACAATAAAGTCTATACCACAACCAGTTCCGTGGTAAATATGGTCCGTAGTTAATAAAAATGAAGAAAAGTTCAAGAATATGTAAATAGCTCATACAGGATAGTCTCTGTAGGTACTGGGCTTTTTAACGTTACAACAATATTAACAAGTCTCTACGGGTGTCTCTGGTTTAAGCGCAGGAGGCTTCTAAGCCCTCGGGTCACCGCATAAGAGGCCAAGTTCTTACTCTCCGTGGCTGCCACCTAACACCATGCTGCTTTCACTCTTTCTGTACACCTTTACTTGAACGGGTTCTATTTAACTATATACTACTATAACATATATACATTTCACATTTGATTCCACATTTTAATCTCTGTACCTAGCCAGTAACTGACCCTTGGTACTATGCTGTGATCTGCGTAAGACTGATATACTGGATGTACTTAGCATATTGGTGCGGGTGGACGTGTACCTGTTTGGAGTATCTGCTACTTCTGAAGATGGAGATCTGACAGTAGGACTGGCAAGCTCACTGGGACCAGGAATTGGTTCTTCCTCTTAAGGCTCAACTTCCAGTTCTTCATGTCTTTTAACTTCTTCTAGTACGGGTTCTGGTGTTGGTTCTACCATTGGAGGGAAAGCAATCATGGGAACTGCAACTGCTCCATAGTAATTTAGCTATGTTTTGGGGAAATCTCCTATGACGGTAAGGAACACATCCTCTTCTTTCCTGACAGGTTGGACCTGTACGGCTAAGGTTACTTCTGGTGTCTTCAGGCTTTCAGGACACAGTTTGAGATGGTCTCTTGACACAACTGCTGATGTCCTTCCTTCGTCTTTGCTGATAGACACACTTTGGCATTGTCTAAATTTGATGGTAAGAATGTATATGGGGTGGTTTCCCACTGTTTATCCAATTTGTTGGTGCGTCTCTTTCTCTTGAGAACTTGCTCACCAGGTTGTAATGAGGTTGCTAGAGCATGTTGGTTAAAGGCTCTCTCTTGTCTTTCTCTAGCTTGCTGGAGACTTTTCTCTACGCACTCTTGTACTTGGCGATACTGTTGTTGACGTAGGGTATCCCAATTTTTAATTACATTCATTTGTAGCAACATTACTGATTCACGTTCTCACCAGTCAACATCTACAATAATAATACCCTGCTTCTTCAATTCTACCTTCCCAATCTGAATGTTCATTTCTCTGAACCCAATTTGTGGTATTATTTCATCATTGCTAGTTCAATGCAATGTTAGATGGACCACTACTAATGTCTGAATCAGCCCAGTACCTTTTGTAGAGAACATATGGAATTGATGTTATCTGGGACCCGGTATCCAACACGGCGCTGTAGGGAATGCCATCCAACACGATAAGAATGACTGCACGTCCTCCCACTAACTGCCCACTTCCTCTCCACACCAGAATATATAGGGAAGTAGCTTTAGCTCCCTCTTCTGGCCTGGAGGTGCTAGTATATTGTTATGGGTTGTGTGGGGAATTAACCCTTGGTGATGTTGTTACTGTGGAACATTTACCCCTGGGGTGCCACAAATGCATCTCCTTTTTGCTACTGACACAGTCCTCATCTCTGCACTGCCCTGAGATCATCATTTAGCACAGAATAGAAAGCTTTTATTTATTTTGTCACTTACATGTTTACTGACCTAGGAGGAGGTGGAAGGAATTGTGACCATATGCCAGCAGGAGCTCATTGGGCACTTCAGTGGCTTTAGCAGGGGAGCTGGAGAGCACAGCAGCTCCTCCCACACAGAACTTTCACATGCTGGCAATGTTGCACATCGGACATAATTCCAGCACGCACCTCGGAGAAATTAAAGGGCCTGCTGAGACAAAATGGGCAGAAAGTGGCTGCAGGCCGTACGTTCCCCTCACCTGGTTTAGATCAAAGCATATTCATACGTTTCATAGGCGTAATCAAAGTCCAGACCTAAGTATCATAAAGAATTTGTGGCAGTACTTGAAAATTCCTGTTCACAGTGTGGTGCAGTGAAGGGTCTAGTGCTGGATGGTAGGTATATTGCTCCCAGCATGGTACAACCTGGCCTGGATTTTCCCTAAGTCAGGGTGGGTCAGGATCAGGTGGAGCAATCAGACCTGGATAAGGGAGTTAGTGGAAAACATCAGAGAGGAGCTAGGCTGGTGTAAGCCTGGATGTGCAACATTGTCTGGTTATAAATCTGTATGGGTCTGTAACAAGACTCAAGCAACCCTGGGAAAGGCACCTGGCGGTCGCCTATGGCCTACAACTAACCATGTCGCTTGTGGTGACCAGGCGGCCTCTTGGTTAAGCCTGTCCTGTTCAAGGGTGAGTCTGAGACCTGTGGTTCTCCAGGTTGGATTACATTTGTGTTGTTTTTTTGTCCTTCTGCTACGGGCTGTTTTAAAGTGTGAATAAAACACTGAAGTTTGGACTTCAAGCCCATGTACTGCCTCGTTACTGCATCCCTGCCGCTGTCTACCAGAGCAAATTCCTACAACAGACACTCTCCATTCAGTCTCAATGAACTAGAACTATTTTGCAAAGAAGAATGGGGAAAACCTTCAGCCTCCAGATGTGCTAAACTGATAGAGACATACCCTAAAAGACTTGCAGCATTAATTCCCGGTAAAGAAGGTCCTACAAAGTATTGACTCAATATCATGTGTACACTGTGTGCAGAATTACTAGGCAAATGAGTATTTTGGTCACATGATACTTTTTATACATGTTGTCTTACTCCCAGCTGTATAGTCTTGAGAGCCAACTACCAATTAAGTAAAACAGGTGATATTCGTCTCTGTAATGAGGAGGGGTATGGTGTAATGACATTAACACACTATATAAGGTGTGCTTAATTATTAGGCAAATGCCTTTCCTTAGGCAAAATGGGTCAGAAGAAAGATTTGACAGGCTCTGAAAAGTCCAAAATTGTGAGATGTCTTGCAGAGGGATGCAGCAGTCTTGAAATTGCCAAACTTTTGAAGTGTGATCACCGAACAATCACGTGTTTCATGGCAAATAGCCAACAGGGTCGCAAGAAGCGTGTTGGGCAAAAGAGGCGCAAAATAACTGCCCATGAATTGAGGAAAATCAAGAGTGAAACTGCCAAGATGCCATTTGCCACCAGTTTTGCCATATTTCAGAGCTGCAACGTTACTGGAGTATCAAAAAGCACAAGGTGTGCTATACTCAGGGACATGGCCAAGGTAAGGAAGGCTGAAAAACGACCACCTTTGAACAAGAAACATAGGATAAAATGTCAAGACTGGGCCGAGAGATATCTTAAGACTGATTTTTCAAAGGTTTAATGGATGATGAAATGAGAGTGACTGGCCATATGGATGGGCCAGAGGCTGGATCAGTAAAGGGCAGAGAGCTCCACTCCGACTCAGACGCCAGCAAGGTGGAGGTGGGGTACTGGTATGGGCTGTTAATAATCAAAGATGAACTTGTGGGACCCTTTTGGGTTGAGGATGGAGTGAAGCTCAACTCCCGGACTTACTGCCAGTTTCTGGAAGACAACTTCTTCAAGCAGTGGTACAGGAAGAAGTCGGTATCGTTCAAGAAAAACATGATTTTCATGCAGGACAATGCTCCATCCCATGCATCTAACTACTCCACATCGTGGCTGGCCAGTAAAGGTCTAAAAGAAGAAAAAATAATGACATGGTCCCTTTGTTCACCTGATCTGAACCCCATAGAGAACCTGTGGTCCCTCCTAAAATGTGAAATCTACAGGGAGGGAAAACAGTACACCTCTCGGAACAGTGTCTGAGAGGCTGTGGTGGCTGCTGCATGCAATGTTGATCGTAAACAGATCAAGCAACTGACAGAATCTATGGATGGAAGGCTGTTGAGTGTCATCATAAAGAAAGGTGGCTATATTGGTCACTAATTTTGTGTGTTTTCTTTTTTTCTAATTTTTGTGCAGTTATATTAGTTTACCTGGTGAAAATAAACAAGTGAGATGGGAATATATTTGGTTTTTATTAAGTTACCTAATAATTCTGCACAGTAATAGTTATCTGCACAAAAAGATATCTCACAAACAGAGGGAAATCTAAAAGAAAACCACTCCAACTTCCAAAAATATTAAGCTTTGATATTTATGAGTCTTTTTGGTTGATTGAGAACATAGTTGTTGATCAATAATAAAAATAATCCTCTAATATAGAACTTGCCTAATAATTCTGCATACAGCCTAGACTACTCTGCAGTCTCTTTCAATTGCTCTGCAGTTAAATGGCATTAATTTCCTTTAGTCTATTAAGGGTTAATTTCTGTGGCTTTGCATTGTTAATTGTAGTTGCCTGAGTGAATCAGCTGATGTAGTTTTACCATTCACCCAGGCTTTAAGTAGTCATATGACCCATCAGCTGGTGTTGATGATAGAGTTTAGTCTCTGCATAGATCATGAGCTGTGTTTCAAATGTCTTTATTGAAATTTTTCAAATAATAACAGGAGGGGAAAAAAAGTGTGTGGGGGGGGTGGAGGATACATAAATAAAGGGAGGGAGAGGAGGAGGGGAACAGACATATTAAACAAAAACTGGGTTTCACATGGGTGTAACAGTTTGTAGCTCCCACAACAGACGGGAACATGCATAGAAAATAAAAGATTTTCATGAGTTAACATGCTGCATTGATGAGTAAATAAAGCAAGACAGTAAATTTAAAGCTTGATAGAATGAAGAATTCGAAATGATATTCAGGTACCTCTGAGCATCAATCGTTCACAATTTGTACTATCATCATAAGTTAATATAATTTCTAGAGCTAGGATAGCCTAAGAACATATTTAAGCATGTCTCTAGGCCTAGATTAATAACATGGGAGAATATTTCGTGGTCCAGAGATCCCAACGTTGTAAATATTTTGAAAAAGAATTACCTCTAATGGCGGCATTATGTTCAAATATGTTGTGTTGCGTTACTCTTTCTATCAAGTGTGATAAAGTTAGTAGATCGTCACTTTTCCACCTGGAAGCTATGACAAGTTTTGCCGTCAAGAGTATATGTGAGATTATATAGCGTAACTGTTTGGGAAGGTCTTCTATGCCTATGGATAGAAGAGCAACCTGAGGAGTAATATTAATTTTCAAGCCAGTAATTTCTGTAATGAGTTGTTTAATTCCCAGCCAGAAATTTACTAATTTTGGGCAGCTCCAAAATATATGGAATAAGGTCCCTGGGTTGTTACAGGCTCTCCAACAATTTGGTGAGTTTACCGGATTAATACAATGGAGTTTTACCAGGGTCCAATACCATCGAGATAACATTTTAAAATAGGATTCATGGATCGTGGCAGAAGCGTGGCAATAGCTAGTGTTTTTGTAATTTTTTGCAAATCTATTTTGATCTTTAATTCTTGTTCCCATGCCGCTATGAAAGAGTGATCAGGAAGTTCTGTCTCCTTATTAAGAATTTTATAAATTATGTTAGATTTCCATAGTTGGGTCTTGTTAGGAGAATTTATGAGGTCTTGCACTGTTTGTGGAAGGGAAAGAGTGGGAGAGGAGTTTTCAAAGTAGTTGGCTATAGATCTCCATCTTGTTCTCTCATCCCTGGGAAGAGAGAACTTAGTTTGAAGATAATAGAAGGATGCCAAAGACTCATTTTGCATTATGTCATTTATATATAGAACACCTCTATCCAACCACTCCGATAGATTGAGTTTTGGTATTAAAATTTCTAGTACTATAAGAGGAATATTCTTCATTGGCGTCAGATTAGTTCGGTCAGGGGATTTGTTTACAAGATTTCTCCATGCCAAAATAGCAGCCTTCAGGGCAGGATAGTTTGGGGGAGGTCTAGAGGGTTCTATTAGATGAGCTAGAATGAAGGCTGACATTTGATTTGCCTTAACGATTGACTTCTCTATATTAGTCCAGGCTGAGACACCTGGGTCTAACAACCATCCCCGTGAAAGTTTAAGCATTGAAGCTAAATAATAATTGTAAAGATTGGGGATCCCCAACCCCCCCATCCTCTAATGCTTTTCCAAAGAGTTCCTAGATACTCTTGATTTTTTCTTGTTCCAAATGTACTTCATCAGCTGGGTTTGAAATTTTTGGAACCAGATTTTAGGAATAAAAACAGGAATAGACCTAATTATATATATGAACTTGGGAAGGAGAAGCATTTTAAACGCCTCAATTTTGCCTAGCCAGGAGATCTCGAGTTTGGTTAGGCGCAGATATTCATGGTGAAATGTTTTAAATAGATTTGATAGATTCTCCTGGACTATATCAGACGAGGGCTTAGTTATGTGGATTCCCAAATAAGAGATAATAGATAATGAGCTGTGGTGACGCTGCATGTTGTTCTACTGGAGCTGGCTTGATGTGTAGCTTCATGAAGATTGTCATCTTTCTGGGAGTTACTGGGCTTATCCCAGGTCCTGGGTGGAGGTGAGGGGGTTATAGCCTAGAGCTGATCAGGAGCAGGCAAGAGTGGTGGCCCAGACATCCTTATCTTTAGAGGTACTTCTGGGAACAGGGTCAGCTAGGAAACCCCAGTCTAAGGGTCAGACTAGTTCCCCTGATTGCCTTTTGCCTGTCACTGCCATCCTGCCAACTTTTTCCCACAGGGTTCAGAGGGTATGAATACTTTTTAAATGCACTATATGTCCTCAACTCACATGTCCTCAACTGGAGGGTCAAATTAAAATCAACACATTTAAGAGAATAAAGGTGGCCATACATATTTGATGACTGCTGGATGAATTTCTGATTACAGCTGGACTGACTATTGAATATAAATGTTAGTGTCCTGATTCTCACTATAGCAGATGTTGCAAAAAAGAACAGTCAGGTTATATTGAGTTTCAACTTCTTCATAAAGGAAGGTGACCCATTGTCATAAATGTCTGAAAATTGAAAATCAGACTGTGTATATCTAATAAGAAAGTGTGAATTTATTTTTCCAAACGATTGTGCAAACTGCATAAAACAATATATATTATAATATATAATGAAAGACAAAAGAAATATAGGGGGCGCACTAGTGCATTACCATTATTACCAAGTGGGAAGATTCAATTAAGTAATCACTAACCTATTCCTGTTGTGCAATCGCCGCACAACAATGGTGTAGATTTAGAAAGTAGTCGGGGTCTCCTTTCTCCTGGTTCAAGTTCTAAGTCTGCAGGTCCTCAATTCTCTGCGAGCTGCTCCAGCCATGCTCTTCAATAAGATAGGATATGGGAATTCAATTTGCACGGTCTCGTGCTGAGCGCTCCAAAACAAAGCTGAGGACTCTGCTGACTGGAAGGTCCTTTTATTGAAAATCCTCCATCCGCCACGACATGTTTCGACGGTGTAGTACCGTCTTTCTCAAGTGATTACACTTGAGAAAGACGGTACTACACCGTCGAAACATGTCGTGGCGGATGGAGGATTTTCAATAAAAGGACTTTCCACTCAGCAGAGTCCTCAGCTTTGTTTTGGAGCGCTCAGCAAGAGACCGTGCAAATTGAATTCACATAATATATAATGAGGCTTTATTCAAGGACAATGTATTATTTATTTCATGGTGCTTTACATGTGAAAAGGGGCAAACACCGGCAAGTAGAGTAATTATGAGCAATACAAGGCACACACAGGTACAGGAGGAGAGACTCTGCCCACCAGAGCTCACAGTCTAGAAGGGATGGGTGAGGATTCAGTAGGAGAGGGTAGAATTGGTCATGATGTCACAGTATAGTGGACTGAGGGTTCCTGCAGGTTGTAGGCTTGTTGGAAGAGGTGGGTCTTCAGATTCCTGTTGAAGGTTTCTGCAGTAGGCGAGAGTCTGATGTGTTCAGGCAGAGAGTTCAATAGTAGGAAGAAGATATAAGAAGGGAGTAGAGAAGGAGAACTTGAGAGGATCAGAGGTTACAAACTTCCGGGGGATGTGCGGCAGCTAGGATGGATTTGCTCTCCACAGGATGAGCTGTAGTCCCCGGGGTCAATGGCTACCTTGATGGAATACGGCAGCTCGGTTAACGTAGGAAATAGTGATATAGCAACAGTTCAAAAGAAATACTCGGACACAGTGCTCCTCTGCATGAGTCTTTACTCCGTTCTTGCAGGTTAACGGGTTCACACTTTAGCTGGTTCAGACCGTCGGGTAACAGACCGGGTGGTCCCAGCGATGAATAGTGTCTTTCCAAGGCTCCACAATATCTTCCTTTAATCTTACTGTCCCTGTTTACTCTTCGCTTGCTTTCATGCACCGGGTCGGGATACTGGGGAACCTCTATTGAGGACCCGAACCGGTGGCCTACCGATTCCCAATGGGTCCCCTGAACCCCAATGGTGGGTACCCCTTCCGGCGCAGCCGCGGTGATGGTGGTTGTTGTGATGTGCTCCTAGGAAGCCCTCAATCACTCCGGTTTGTAGTGCAGAGATGGACTTCTGTACTACCTCGGAACCGGTCTCCGGTTGGACTGGGCACGGGCGTCTTTGGACCCGTTACTTGGTTACTTGTTACTGGTTACTTGGCCCCTTTCATGTCTGGGTCACCACTTCTCAGTGCCCTCCCTGTTAGCTCTTCTGTCCTGACGTCTGCCTTGCACTTGTCTCTCCCACGTTCTAACTTTCTGTTCTGCTCTTTCCCCACACTGCACATCTCACACTCCTCCCCAGGGCCGGCGTTAGGGGGGGGCAGACTGGGCATTTGCCTAGGGTCCCCACCCTCTGAGGGGCCCCCATTCAGGGGCGGTCATATCGCAGGTGCAGCTGCACTGGGGGCCAGAGCGGGAGGGGACCCCAAATAACTAGTGAAAGTGGAGAACCGGCGGCAGAGTCAGCGCTGACAGGACAATGCTGGGGACAATGTGCTGCATGATGATTATCCTGAACGGGTCCCTGTCCTCACCGTTACTGCTGCTGCTGCCGCTGGTCGTGTCTACATAGTGCAGAGGGGAGGGGGCCAGGAGTCACTGACAGCTCACAGTGTGACTCGCTCTGCTGCCTGACTGTGCCATGCTGAAGATCCACGGAGGGTATGAGAAAAGGGAGGGGGCTGGGAGGGAGAGGGAGCAGGATAATTAACTCTCTCATATCCACTATAGGGGGGGGGGAGCTGTGCAGTGGCCCCCTGCTCCAGCCATATCACTGCACAGAGGGACATGTGTGCTTCATCTCCTGTCAGCCAATCGCAGACTGCATATCTGTGATTGGCTGTCAGGAGATGATAGTGTATTCTGTGCCCTGGAGCTGCAGGATTTGCAGCAGGACAGCCTAGGAGACACCTGTGGCCCCATAGAAAGACTCACAGCCTCTCTGCAGAAAACTATGTAAGAATCTTTTTTTTTAAGTATTTCTCTAATGAGCATGTTGGCAGTAGTGGTGACTAAGGAAAGAAGTCATATGTCCACAGATGGTGAGCCTGGTCTGTCCATAGTCCTGCTCTACGCTGTGCAGATCCTGATCCATCCATAGTCCTGTTCTGCGCTGTGCAGAGCCTGATCCCTCTATAGTCCTGTACTGCGCTGTGCAGAGCCTGATCCCTCCATAGTCTGGCTATGCGCTGTGCAGAGCCTGATCCGTCCATAGTCCTGCTGTGCGCTGTGCAGATCCTGATCCCTCTATAGTCCTGCTCTGCGCTGTGTACAGCTTGATCTATCCATAGTCCTGCTCTGCGCTGTTCAGATCCTGATCCATCCATAGTCCTGTTCTGTGCTGTGCAGAACCTGATCCATCCAAGTCCCGTGATCATCCAACATAAATAGACACACACATGTATGTGCACAGATCACCCACATTATATAGAATACAAATACACATATACTGTGTGTATATATATATATATATATATATATATATATATATATATATATATATATATATATATATAATACAGTTGTGGCCAAAAGTATTGACGCCCCTGCAATTCTGTCAGATAATACTCAGTTTCTTCCCGAAAATGATTGCAGTCACAAATTCTTTGGTATTATCTTCATTTAATTTGTCCTCTCTGTCCTCGCCGCCCCCTTGATGGTTTGTCATCCTTCCTCGCCTGCGCCTCCTTGTGCTGCTTCACACAGGTGCAGAGCGAGGTCTTTTCTCTGTGTGTATCCTGCGCGCCTGTCCCGCCTCCCGCCCTGACGTCAGCGCTTGTGCCCACCCTACTTCGTATATACAGCATAACACGGAGCAGAGCAGGCACAAGCGCTGACGTCAGGGTGGGAGGCAGGACAGGCGCGCAGGATACACACAGAGAAAAGACCTCGCTCTGCACCTGCGTGAAGTAGCACAAGGAGGCGCAGGTGAGGATGGATGACAAACCATCAAGGAGGCGGCGAGGACAGAGAGGAGGGCGGAACGAAGATGCAGGGGGCGGGAATGGCCCCCGGGAAGCAAGCTGACTGCTGGCACTGGTAATGCCCCCTTGACTTTTTACTGTGAGTTTTCAAAAGGTTATATTTAGGGGTACAAACCACGCAGACACATGGAGGACCCCTTGCCTAAATGCAGCATACATGCTGCATTCAGTGCTGCTATTAGATTGAATTCCAGGAGGGGGGGTGACAGGTCCTCTTTAAAGGTCTGAAATAGGCTCCGGTAAATATACCTTAAATGTTTGTGTGTGATGGTGCAATTTACTAGCAGTTGGGGCCCCACTTTTAACTTTTGCCCAGGGCCCCACTTTGTCTAAAACCGGCCCTGCTCCTCCCACCAGGACCCGATTGGTCCTCCGCCTCTGGATGTTGCATGTGGTGTATGGAGCCTTGGAGTTAACCCATTCATCACTGAGACGTGGAATACTGCACCTTCGGTCAGGGGTGCAGTACTCTGCTGTGACGCACTCATTGCGGGGCGCCACCTTAAACTTCAGTGCCTTATGAGACCAGCCTGCAGGAATTGTAACATTGAGGCTATAGACCTTTCTTGGTTTCGTGTATAGAACACCATCTGTTATAGATTTTCCATATTCTTGCATACACACAAAGTTTCTGGGCGTCTAGCTATAAAGAAGGTTGATGACTTGCTCTCGCAATCTGTAAACTGCTATATTTGTCCTGACAATCTCGATGCTGACAGATGCAACTTGCTCAGATCGTGTGGAGAATGTTCCCTTGAAATAGGTGATCTGGTACAAGTTGAAGGTCCCAATATCCCCCCTCGATAGCTGACACAGGAGAGGAGACCAGTTTCCTTGAGACTAGAAGCGGTTTCAGGCCACTCCTGTCAGTGATATTTCGGCTTCTACTGATGTCATGACTACAGAGAGGAGGAATCCTAATGAGTGTCAGAGCTGGCTGTCAATCAGCGTGATGTTGGCTATCCCGCCCACTTCCGCAGAGTAGAGCGGAAAAAACACTTTGCTCTGTGTTTATGCCGCCATGCTGTTCCCAGTAGGAGTAGTCTGTGACCGCTCTGTCCTGGGGGGTAAATAGCGAGGACTGGTACCAGCAACAACAGGCAGGTAGGTGCAGCAATCTGCCTGCTGGTGCTTAGGCACTTTTTAAATATATATCTCCCGGATATACACTATACCTCCTGGAAAATGGCTAACATCTGCCCTTAACCAAGGTAGGAGGGCTGCAGCCTCTGATTGCAGAGCAGGATCCATCTGTGGAATTATACAGGAGGACACACATCTTGCATTCATCAGACAATAGGTGAATGCAAGTGGAGCAATGGCTCTGCCTAAATGAACTTTTCCCATTTCTAAGGAACAGTCATCTGAAAGGTAAGGAGAGATTATAGCCATAATGTCTATTAGGGTCACAGCTGGAGTGCACAACACTTTAGATTGCAGACCATGTATAGAGTACCTGCATGCAGCGGTGAACCTCACCACCGGAAATGCTGCCAGCTTTTCATCTCAATATCCAGGAAATGTGCAGCAAGCTACGTCTGGGCTGATACAGACTGGGAGCTTCAGCATTCGCATTGGCGTCTGCACATGCAGCTGTGAATCCTTAGCTGCTTCTTGGGCTGAATTCCTCCTGACCACTGGACTAAGTCGTCCCCCACATGGATCACATGTAAGGAGAGAAGAGATTTAGACTCAAGATATGCATGTAGGGACAGCGAGCAGCAACAGGAACGCAGGCTTACAGAGATTCTTAGATCTGTCTGCAGCAGTAGGTCTCCTGGGCCAGGGTCATGACCGAGGGGCAATATACTCGCTTTCTCGCTGTCAGTCACCCAGGGCTTTATCCCAAGAACCAAGGTCCAGCTTTGCATACAAGGAAGGACATATATATATATACCGTACATATATATGGCAGGGAACTGAGGCGGGACATATCAACATTTGTATACAGGATACGCAATAGTATAATCCAGGTACAAGGAACCATCCACCTTAGAGCAAACGAGAGATATATCTTTAAAACATGTACATAGGACCCTCAAGGCTCAGACACAGAAATATTCTGCTCCAAATGAGAAGAAGGAAAAATATATGTATATGGTGTGTGGTCTACTTGCACCCTTTATTGTGGGAGGGCGGGGGTGGGGAGTGTCCAATTAGCCATAGTTTGTGTGTATTGCTAATTAACATCTTCTTTGGTATAGAAATGGTATATAATCATTGTCATCTTACTTAGATTGTTCAGGAATGCTGTAATAAGGTCATCTGTCTTTAAGGCTTTACAGCCCTTTCTGGCCTGCAACCCTGTATATTTGTCTGGCTTGGCATGTTCCCCTGCTGTCTTAAGTTAGTGTGATTGATTGATTAACGAGTTAAATTGACCCTGACCTAAGCACAAGCTCCCCTATAAATTTAGACATAGCCTAGGGGAAGCACATGATGCAGGGGTCAGAATATGATGTGCAAATTTAAATAAGTGCAGATTTTAAGAAGTGCAATATGCAGTTATACTGACCAGTTAAACGGGGCAGGAAATAGGTAAGTCATGCCAAACAAACAAACAGACATATAACTTGCACACTTGTGCTGCAAAATGTGTTCACTATTTGTATTTGCATCATTTTTGTGCTAGCTGCTTCCATGTCTTATGTCTACTGCTCTTTCACACACTCGGTTCACTCCATCCATATCAGTCCCTCTCTGCTCCCCGCTCCTAAGTACTGCTCTCATGCTCTTTTTTGAATGTTAATAAACCCAGATTCATTGACACTCTCCATACAATATAAGAGACGGTTTCACAAACCCCTTAACCATCTACTCACTCTCTTTATTCTTCTTCTCCTACGTAGTTGCAGGGGTTATTGAACCAAATCCAGGCCCTTCTTATCATAGTAAACTTAGTAACTACATAGTAACATAGTAAACTACTACTCTCAGAAACTCCAGGAATTTAATTAATATCCCCTGCATGCCATCTGTCTTTTTTAACTGTGCCCTTTGAAACCCTCGCTCAACATGCAACAAACTCTCCTATATCCACGACATTTTCCTTTCACATAACATTATCTCCTTGCACTTACAGAGACCTGGATTCAGCAGTCAGACACTACTGCTGCTGCTGCTCTTTCATATGGTGGCCTCCAATTTTCTCATACCCTTAGACCTGAGAACAGACCAGGTGGAGGTGTTGGTCTGCTGCTGTCAACAAATTGTGCTTTTCAGGTTATCCCATCTGTCCCCTCACTTCTTCCCTTCTTTTGAGGTATACACTGTAAGATTATATAGGCCCCTCTCCCTGCGAGTGGAAGTGGTTTATCAACCTCCAGGCCCCCCATGTCAATTTCTTGATCGCTTTGCCACCTGGCTTTCACACTTTCTAGCCTGCGATCTTCCCACTTTCATCATGGGGGACTTTAACATTCCTATTGACAATCCCTTCTCCACATCTGCCCCTCATCTTTTAACCCTAACCTCCTCTCTTGGTCTTTCACAACTTTGTAACTCTGCCACACATGAAGATGGAAATACATTGGACCTGATCTTCTCCCGTCTCTATTCAGTGCATGATTTTACAATTTCCTCTCTTCCGCTCTCTGACCAAAACCTTCTTTCATTCTCAGTCAAGTACTGTCAAGCCTTCAAGGACACCCCCTACGCATTCACCTAAAGGAATATGTGTGCCATTAACACTCAGACTTTCTGGACAAAGTACCTCAGAGCCACATACCGAGCTCCTTCCCCAGGGTACATCCATGTTCCATGATGTTCCCTGAGGAAGGAGCTCGGTATGTGGCTCTGAAACGCATCGGAAAATTATTATTATTATTTTTATTATTATTATTATTTATTTATATAGCGCCATTATATTCCAAGGCGCTTTACATGCTAAAAAGGGCAGACTAGGACAAGTAACATAGTAACAATACAAGTAACAATAAATGTTGACAATTTGGTCATACAGATACAAGAGGGGAGAAATCCTGTCCACAAAGGCTCACAGTCTACGAGGGAATAAAAATAAACTAGTCATCACCGTACCCAGACATCCTGTTGTTTCTGATGTTTTGTATGCTTTGGGGCAGCAGCGCAGACTTTGAGGAACTTTGTCCAGAAAGTTTGTTGAAACCGCAGTGACCTGTGGAAGTACAGTCCCAGCAGCAGCTGCATTTTCTGAGCGATCAAGCTGGTTGTGTGCTACACAACCCTACCCGGTGAGCAATTCTGATATCACATCTCTGATTCTTGTCTAAGAGATAAGACCCTGTTGCGCATTCTCAACCCTCTAGATATTAACACTCAGAAATTTGTAAAGAATTTACAGTCTTCACTCGCCCCAATCTGCTCCCTCTCTTGTCCTGACTC
The DNA here is from genome assembly GCA_033576535.1 of Allobates femoralis. Classification (NCBI taxonomy): domain Eukaryota; kingdom Metazoa; phylum Chordata; class Amphibia; order Anura; family Aromobatidae; genus Allobates; species Allobates femoralis. The sequence goes on from JARQOC010000004.1 coordinate 234,525,695, forward strand.
TGCTCTAAAACTCCATAATTAAACACTGCAAAGTGCCCTGGATGAAGCTGAGCCTCCTACACTTAGAGCAACTTGGCTCCAACAGTGGCAATTCTGGCACACACTACAAACACGGTTTCTCCAGCGGTGCTCCAGGTGTGCAGAATGTCTCTGGAGAAAGTCCAACCTGGCAGAAGATTTCATCCATTATAAGTATATGCCGAAAACATACAACACCGCCCTTCACCTCTCCAAACAAGCTTACTTCAACACCCTTATCACATCACTAGCCAACAATCCTAAACGACTCTTCGCCACTTTCCATTACCTCCTCAGTCCAAGAGTACAGGCCCCAACCATCAACCTCAGTGCTGACGATCTGGCCAGCATTGAATGACAGCATACGACAGGATATTTCCTTACTGCCTCAGAACATCATGCATTTTCTTCTCTCCTGCACTTCATCCAACTCACTTTCGGTCTTTGATCCTGTCACAGAGGAAGAAGTCACCCAGCTTCTTGCATCTTCTCGCCCTACTACCTGCACCAGCGACCCTATTCCCTCACATCTCCTTCAATCCCTTTCTCCAGCTGTCACATCTCACCTAACTAAAATATTTCATCTTTCCCTCTCATCTGGTGTTTTCCCCTCCTCCTTCAAACATGTCAGCATACATCCATTTTTAAAAAAAACATCCCTCGGCCAGAAGTCTGCTGCTAACTACTGACCTGTCTCTAATCTCCCCTTCATCTCTAAACTCCTGGAACACTTGGTCCATTCCCATCTGATCCGCTCTCTCTCTGACAATTCTCTTCTTGACCCTCTACAATCCAGCTTCCGCTCCTTACATTCTATTGAAACTGCCCTTTCTAAAGTCTCTAATGATCTACTAACAGCTAAATATAATGGTCACTACTCCCTGTTGATCCTCCTGGATCTCTCCGCTGCATTCGATATGGTGGAACACCAGCTTCTCCTCTCTATGCTCCTCTCTGTTGGGCTCAAGAACACTGCTCTCTCCAGGTTCCCCTCCTACCTCACTTTATGTTTCACCGACTCCTCTTCCTCTCCTCTTCCCCTCACGGTTGGGGTTCCTTGGAGTTTAGTCCTCGGTCCCCTTCTCTTCTCTCTATACACTGCCCTCATTGGACAAACCATCAGTAGATTTGGTTTTCAGTACCTTCTCTATGCTGATGACAATTATACACATCTTCTTCTGACATCATCCACACATTACTACAAAATTGTCGGTTTGCTATCTCAAACATCATGTCTTCTGCCTAACTTAAATTGAATCTGTCAAAAACTGAACTTCTCGTGTTTCCTCCCTCTCCTAATCTTCCGAAACCTAATATTGCCATTTCTGTATGTGGTTCTACCATTACTCGTCAGCAGCACACCCACTGTCTTGGGGTTATAGTTGACGCGGATGTCTTCTTCTCTCCCTACATCCGGTCTCTTGCTCGCTCATGTCACCTACACCTCAAAAACATCTCTAGAATTCGACCGTTTCATACTGTTGATTCTGCAAAAACTCTAACTGTTACCCTTATTTATTCTTGCCTGGATTACTGCAATTCTCTATTAATCGTTCTCCCTCTTACTAAACTCTTTCCTCTCCAATCCATCCTCAATGCAGCGTGCCTCTATACTGTGCCAGTCATTGCACTGGTTGTCAATCCGCAATAGAGTACAATATAAAATTATCACTCTCACCCACAAAGCCCTCCACAGTTCTGCACCGCCCTACATCTCCCTCATCTCTGTCTATCGCCCTACACGTGCCTTCCGTTCCACAAGTGACCTAAGACTGACATCAGCTACAATTCGAACCTCCCACTCCCGTCTCCAGGACTTCTCACAAGCTGCACCAATTCTCTGGAATGGGTTACCAAAACTAATAGTTTTAAGCAAACCTTAAAAACGCATCTCTTTAGACTGGCCTATCACCTCACCTCACTTGTCTAACTTCCCTTTTGCAAATCTGGCCTCTTGTGTCATCTGTCTGCACCTGCAGACTGTCTGTCTGTCACATAATACATAATATAGCACTTTATCTGTACTTGTACAGATCCCGAACAGTGACTGGTTTATGCAGCGTTACGTGAATCCCCTATTATATTGATAGCTAGACCATATATGATGGCACTATTTACCATTTACCTTTTGTGCCTTCCTTATTTCCTCATAGATTGTAAGATTGCGAGCAGGGACCTCACTCCTCATGGTTTTTTAATTTTTGTTACTCTGTATTGTCTCATATTGTTTGTATATGTCCCCTCGGAATTGTAAAGTCCTGCGTAATATGTTGGTGCTATATAAATAAAATTATTATTATTATTATTATTCTGTTCCGACTAGGGATTGAGGGATTAAGCCCCATTTGTGTGCTGCCAGAGGACTCTCAGGAAAGGAAGTATATTATTATGTAATTGATTCTTGTATTCATGTTTTTCAGGTTGGCATGGGTTTTATTAAATAAATTGCTCTAGTCTGCACAATTCTAAGTTTGTAGAATAGAGCTAGAATGCAGCCAATGGGCTATCACCGAAACAAAATGTGTAACTGATGGTTAGAAATGAAGCCCATATCTGTTTTGCAAAATTTACTCAAGTCAGACATTCTTTTTTTTGCTGAGGTCACATCCCTTTTGAGAAGACTGTGCTATCAGTATATTTATTTTAGAAAATTGGCAATTATTTTTTTCACATCACAATTTTTTTTTTAAATACAAATGAGAACTCTTGTCATTTTCACACTGGCCACTGGAATCTTATTTAGTCTCTTACTTTCTGTTAGTAAATTTACATGTACATCAGCAGCAATGAACAGACTATATAATTTATATTAAAGCATATAATGAGAATGTGCAAAGGTCATTGTGAAGGTGAAGCAGGATGCAGGTAATGTGAAATCACCTATTGCTGGATCATGTGATACCAGCTCTATATAGAGGTGATACTTGTCATTGTAATCCTATTGGCCCCTTTACACGCAGCTACAGGTAACAGGTTTTCCACAGGTAACTTACTGGCTGCAGTGAAATCATGGAGACATAGTTCCATTTGTACACAGCAACAAGATAGAACCATGTCGTCATGATTTCACTGCAACCAGTAAGTTACCTGTGGAAAACCTGTTACCTGTAGCTGCGTGTAAAGGGGCCATATCTCTGATGATAAGAAGCCTGATGAAAACACTTCCTGAAGAAACAGGAAGTATGAGTCTAATATGGTGTCTTAAGTAAATATGAATATGGTAAGAATACTTTTTTCAACAAATTTTATGATATGAAAAAAGCCTATTTTCAAAAAAATACATGTAACAAAAAAACTTGATTTGAACAACAGGTCATTTCCTGATGACACATTCCTTTTAACTGGCAGTTGGCACTGATGAGATTCTGTAGATAGAAGATGAAGGAGGGTGGGGCTCAGCCTCTAGCAGCTAGAGTCTAGCTCCTCCTGCATCTAGCTCTTTGCTCTGCCTCTAGCCCCTCCCTCTGTCTTAAGCTCTTCCCTCTGCCTCTAGCTCCTCCCTCTGTCTCAAGCTCTTCCATCTGCCTCTAGCTCCTCCCTCTGTCTCAAGCTCTTCTCTCTGCCTCTAGCTCTTCCCTCTGTCTTAAGCTCTTCCCTCTGCCTCTAGCTCCTCCCTCTGTCTCAAGCTCTTCCCTCTGCCTCTAGCTTATCCCTCTGTCTTAAGCTCTTCCCTCTGCCTCTAGCTCCTCCCTCTGTCTCAAGCTCTTCCCTCTGCCTCTAGCTTCCCCTCTGCCTCTAGCTCTTCCCTCTGCCTCTAGCTCCTCCCTCTGCCTCTAGCTCTTCCCTCTGCCTCTAGCTCCCCCCCTCTGCCTTTAGCTCTTCCCTCTTCCTCTAGGTTCTTTCTCTGTCTAGAGCTTCTCCCTCTGTCTCTAGCTTTTCCCTCTGCCTCTAGCTCATCCCTCTGCCTCTAGCTCTTCCCTCTGCCTCTAGCTCCTCCCTCTGCCTCTAGCTCTTCCCTCTGCCTCTAACTCTTCCCTCTACCTCTAGTTCCCCCTCTGCTTCTAGCTCTTCCCTTTGCCTCTAGCTCTTCCCTTTGCCTCTATCTCTTCCCTCTGCCTCTAGCTCTTCTCTCTGCCTGTAGCTCCCCTCTGCCTCTAGCTCCCCCTCTGCTTCTAGCGTTTCCCTCTGCCTCTAGCTCTTTCCTCTGCATAGAGCTCCTCTCTCTGCCTCTAGCTCACCCTCTGTCTCTAGCTCTTCCCTCTGTCTCTAGCTCTTCCCTCTGCCTCTAGCTCCTCCCTCTGCCTCTAGCTCTTCCCTCTACCTCCCCCTCTGCCTCTAGCTCCCCCTCTGCCTCTAGCTCTTCCCTTTGTCTCTAGCTCCTCCCTCTGCCTCTAGCTCCTTTCTCTGCCTCTAGCTTTTCCCTCTGCCTCTAGCTCCTTCCTCTGCCTAGAGCTCCTCTCTCTGCCTCTAGCTCCCCCTCTTTCTCTAGCTCTTCCCTTTGCCGCTAGCTCTTCCCTCTGCCTCTAGCTCCTCCCTCAGCCTCTAGCTCTTCCCTCTGCCTCTAACTCTTCCCTCTACCTCTAGCTCCCCCTCTGCTTCTAGCTCTTCCCTTTGCCTCTAGCTCTTCCCTTTGCCTCTAGCTCCTCCCTCTGCCTCTAGCTCTTCCCTCTGCCTCTAGCTCCTCCCTCTGCCTCTAGCTGCTCCCTCTGCCTCTAGCTCTTCCCTTTGCCTCTAGCTCTTCCCTTTGCCTCTAGCTCCTCCCTCTGACTCTAGCTCCTTCCTCTGCCTCTAGCTCTTCCCTCTGCCTCTAGCTCCCCCTCTGCCTCTAGCTCCCCCTTTGCCTCTAGCTCTTCCCTCTGCCTCTAGCTGCTCCCTCTGCCTCTATCTTTTCCCTATGCCTCTAGCTCTTCCCTCTGCCTTTAGCTGCTCCCTCTGCCTCTAGCTCCTCCCTATGCCTCTAGCTCTTCCCTCTGCCTCTAGCTGCTCCCTCTGCCTCTAACTTTTCCCTTTGCCTCTAGCTCCCCCTATGCCTCTAGCTTTTCCCTTTGCCTCTAGCTGCTCCCTCTGCCTCTAGCTTTTCCCTCTGCGTCTAGCTCCCCCTATGCCTCTAACTTTTCCCTTTGGCTCTTTCCCCTGTCTCTAGCTCCTTGCACCTCCATCTAGCTCCTCCCTATTTTATCTACATAGAATCTTATCAGTACCAACTGCCATCTCCTATCTCAGTAATGGAAAAAGTCCTCAATGAACATAGATTTTACCTCAGAATTGAGATATGTAGTAATTACTGACCAATTCTGGTAGAGAAAGAAGCACATTTGTCTGATAAGACATATTACAAAGTTGTTTATTTTCATGTATACTGTTGATTTAAACATTAAAACATTTAAGGTTAACGCTTTAAGGATTTAGACTTGTGTCTACCTTTCTATATTAGTAACTTAGATGACTGTGCTCACTTTGTGTCTCATATAATATTTTACTTCTCTTTGACCCAGTCTAACATTATAGTAGCATAAACAATCATTTTATTGAGATTCTCCTATAGGGATGCTAGATGTAACCAATGTGAAAGTTCCATATGAGGATGTATGTGGAAGTAACACTGAGGCTGTGTCAACTACTTTACCACAAAGCCACAATCAACGTAGCAGAACCATTTTTTCTACAGAGCAAATGGACACTCTGGAAAGAGGTGGGATTCTGTTAGTCAAGTATATTAAATTATAAAGCTAAAGTGTTCCTTGTACCACACAGAATATTTTGTGCATGCAATAAATGTTGTCAATGTTAATCCCTAGGTCTTAAACCTGTGGCACCTTTTCTCCAGGATGCACATGACCTGGGGTACTTGCACTGTTACTATGCTGTACTCACTGATATATCACAGTGTATTACAATGGTCACTTGAACAAGGCAAAAGGCAGAACTTGGAAGGGCGGTTTATATATATATATAATCATGTGTATTATTATTATTTTTCATTTATATAGCACCATTAATTCCATTGTGCTGTATATGAGAAAGGGTTACATACAAAATTATAGTTATAGTTTACAGTAAACAAATTAACGACAGACTGGTACAGGGGGAGGGAGGACCGTGCCCTTGCGGCCTTACATTCTACAGGATAAAGGGGAGGAGACAGAAGGTCGGGGTGTGGCAGCTCTGGTGGTGGTGAGGTGGCAGCTCTGGTGGTGGTGAGGTGGCACTGTGGTCATTGCTGGCTGTAAGCTTTCCTGAAGAGATGGGTTTTCAGGTTCTGTCTGAAGGATCCGAGAGTGGTGGATAATCGGACATGTTGGTGCAGAATTCCAGAGGATAGGGGATATTCAGGTGAAATCTTGGAGGCAGTTGTGTGAGGAACAAATAAGTGTGGAGGAGAGAAGGAGGTCTTGGTAGGATCGAAGGTTATGTGAGGGAAGATAGTGGGAGATTAGTTCAGAGATATAGGGAGGAGACAGGTTATTGACGGCTTTGTAGGTCCAGTGTTAGGAAACTGGAGGTGAAGAAGGATATGGCTGATAGACACTTCAGGATTCTGGACAGCAGAGAGGTGATGTCTGGACCAGAGAGGTAGATCTGAGTGTCATCAGCGTACATGTGGTATTGGAAGCCATGGGGCTTAATGAGTTGTCCTAGGCCAAGGGTATAGATAGAAAAAAATAGGGGCCCCAGGACATAGCCTTGTGGGACTCAAACAGAGAGAGGGCAGGATGAGGAGGTAGTTTGGAAGTGAGAAACACTAAATGTGCAATTGTAAAGGTATGAGGCAATCCAGGAGAGGGCAAGGTCTTTGATGCCAAGGGAAGAGAAGATCTGTAGTAGGAGGGAGCAGTTGACTGTGTTAAAGGCAGAGAACAGGTCTTGAAGGAGGAGGATGGAGAAATGTCTGCTAGCTTTGGCAGTGAGTAAGTCGTTAGATGAGAGGTGGGAGGATAGTTGAGCATGAACATGCTACTCGAGGAGTTTTGAAGCAAACGGCAGTCGGGTCAAGGTATGGCTTTTTGAGGATGGGTGTGATGGTGGCATGCTTGAAAGCAGAGGGGAAGGTACCAGAAGATAGTGATAGGTTGAATGGGTGATGGGTTAGGGCTGGAATGGGTGTGTTAGTGAGGTTGGGGAGGAGGTGGGAAGGGATGGGGTCAAGTGCACAGGTGGTGAGGTGTGATTTTAAGAGGAGACAAGTAAGCTCTCCTTCAGTGATGTTGGAGAGGGAGCAGTGGCGTAGCAACTGTTTGTGGCGCCCGGGGCGGTCGAAAAATTTGCCGCGGCTGCCACCCCTAAGTTTTGGGCCAAATGGCCACTCACCTATTTGTAATATCACTGTGCACTGCCACCTCTGCACAACCCCAGTGTATGGCAACAAGCAGGACTCAAGGAAGGCCACCGGAGGTGTCTTCCCTTTCGTCTTCCGGCTGGGTAGCGGTCACGTGTTGCAATCACGTGACTCAGGATCTCCGAGTCGCAACGTCACCACAGGTCCTATCCAGGGTTGGACTGGGGTGCCTAGGGCCCACCAGTGAAAATAAAGCTAGGGGCCCACACAATAGTGACCATAAACATTTTCATTACATATTTCTTGGCCTCTGTTTACTAAAATATGTGAGAAGTGTATTATGCCCTACACTTTAAGAGTGTCTTGTTATTCCACTTATTTATTGTACTTGATTATGGAATCTGTTATTTACAATCAGCAATTTCTCACACATATTTTCTCCTAGGTAACCACCAAGCCCTTCAGATTAAACAACATTCAAAGTGAAGCAAGATGTTATCCAGCATCTTCAAATAGAAAAATGTACTATAATTAATACACCGATGTCACCATCTATCCATGACCCATATAGTGTCTGTCACCATCTATTCATGACCCATATAGTGTGTCACCATCTATCCATGACCCATATAGTGTCTGTCACCATCTATCCATGGGAAATCCCCTGTAGAGTTAATATGTGGTGATGTAAAGCACAATCGCTCCAATACACTTTTCCATTTGGAGACTGATGAACATTTGCTTCACTTTTGTCTGACAGATCTATTTTTTCCTGTCTTTGTTATCATATTGTTATCCATGATGGCAATACAATGTACTGTATGTTGGCGATATTTGGGATCTGTAGGATATCCCTCTTTCCCCCACCACCCAACACTCTCCATCCTCCTGCACACACCATCCCCCTACACTCTCCATTCTCCCTCAACCCTATGCACCCTCCATCCACCGGCTCTCCATACCCCTGCAGTCTTAATCCTCCTGTAGTCTCCATCCTCCATCCTCCTGCACTCTCCGTCCCCTTGTGGTCTCTATCCTTCATCCCCCAGCAGTCTCTATCTTCCATCCCCCTACAGTCTCCATCCTCCATCCCCCTGCAGTTTCCATCTACCCTACATCCTCCATCCCCCTGCACTCTCAATCCTCTTCCACTCTCCTTCCTCCATCCTCTTGCACTCTCCATTCTCCTGCATTCTCTATCCTCCTGCACTCTCCATCCTCTGACACTCTCCATGCTCCATCCTCCTGAACTCTCCATCCTCCTGCACTCCCCATCCTCCTGCACACCCCATCCTCCTGCACTCCCCATCCTCCTGCAGTCGCCATCCTCCTGCACTCTCCATCCAAACTAGGTTTGGGTGCATTAAATGACCAGGCGACAAAACTTTTGTCTTGCTAAAATCTGACCATTCTGTGTTCATTAACCTTCCTGGCGGTATGATTATGTCAGGAATTTTGTACTAAATGCGGTATCATTTTTTTGGTAAAAAATTTCTTTTATGGACAGAAATTTTATACTTTTTTGTTATGGGCCGAAATTTTATACTTTTTTTTCCCGCCCAGTTCCGCCTCCAATGAGCCGTTGCAGCTCACAGAGACGGAACCAGGAAGTCATATGGAAGCATCCGAAGGGGCTCTCACCGGCGATCACAGCGGTGACATCGCTGGATCACCAGGAGAAGGTAAGGAGACTCTGCTGCCATTTACTCCGAGCGTCAGGGGCGGACCTACCGTGGTGCAGCTGGTTCAGCTGCACCAGGGCCCCGACTGGGTAGGGGGCCCCTCAAGCATCAGTAGGGGGCCCCCATGACCCTGTGACAGAGAAGAGGAGGGTAACTGAGGGAAGCATCCTGCTTCCTTTGGGTGTTCCCGCCCCCCCTCTCATCTGCAGCCCAGGTTCCCAGACTTCCCAGCCCCAGGCGGTAGCACCCCCCTCCCCCACGCTCCTCTGGCCCAGCAGGTCTATCACCTGGCTGACTGTATAGTATATCCCATTCTGCAGCCTCTAGCCCAGCAGGGCCTCACCTGGCAGACTGTATAGTATAACCCATTGTACAGCCTCCAGCCCAGCAGGGCCTCACCTGGCTGACTGTATAGTATAGCCCATTGTACAGCCTCTAGCCCAGCAGGGCCTCACCTGGCTGACTGTATAGTATAGCCCATTGTACAGCCTCTAGCCCAGCAGGGCCTCACCTGGTAGCTAAGGTAGTGCTTCAGGCACTCCTCACACACCCCTTTCTTGCAGCAGGGCATAGGCTTGATGGACACACCCAGCAGCTCATCATCAGCCTGTGGCCGCCATCGGCCAGACTACTGATCAGGAAGGGGGCCAGCTCGAGCTCCAGACTGGCTGGGCTCAGGGGCAGCTCTCCGGTGATCCGCATTGACCTCCGCCGGGTGCTGTTCGCCAGGGGGCGCTGCGGCTCGGGCTCGGCGGGGGGCCCCGGGGACAACTCTCCGGACAGGTCGCTCTCTACGCAGTACACGGTGCACAGGATGCCGCATCTCTACCGGGGCTTGTGGCGCACAGAGCTGGTGGCCGTTTCCTCTCCCCCGGGTCCTCACAATGAGCTGCGGCACTGCCCGCGGGTAAACCCAAGCGTGACTCGGGGTTACCGCTTCTGGCAGTGACAGTTAACCCCGAGTTACACTCGGGAATACTGCTAGGCAGGTTAAATGATCAAAATTTCAGCATTGATGCCAATTTATTTTCTTAACCTAAACCAAATTTCGGAGGGTTTCAGATTTTAAAATAGTAATTTATACAACCAATGGATGAATTTTACGTCAGGTTATAAGCATTTATTTACATAACATGGATAAGCGACATAACTTCTGTCAGGGAATGTATGGGTAATAGGTGGTTCCACTTTAATCAGACAACACCCTTATGGCTGATGGGAAGGAGAGTGCAAATTCAGATGAGAATGCAATAATATTCAATTAATACAAATAAAGCAAAAAAAGCCTGTCAGCACCTCCTGCAAAAAAAGAAATGTGCACAGGTGTTACACTGTAACACTGGACAATATACAAACCCTGGCAAAAATTATGGAATCACCTGGCTCGGAGGATGTCCATTCAGTTGTTTAATTTTGTAGAAAAAAAGCAGATCACACACATGGCACAAAACTCAAGTCATTTCAAACTCTCTGCCCTGAAGAAACACTAAAAGAAATCTTGAAAAAAAAAAGTGTTAGCCAGTAACAGTTACTTTTGTAGACCAAGCAGGGGGAAAAATTATGGAATCACTTAATTCTTAGGAAAAAATTATGGAAACACCGTGTAAATTTTCATTCCCAAAATGAACACCTGCATCAAATAAGATCTGCTCGTTAGTCTGCATCTAAAAAGGAGTTATCACACCTTGGAGAGCTGTTGCACCAAGTGGACTCACATGAATCATGGCTCAAACACGAGAGATGTCCATTGAGACAAAGGAGAGGATTATCAAACTCTTAAAAGAGGGTAACTCAACATACAATGTTGCAAAAGATGTTGGTTGTTCAGAGTCAGCTGTGTCTAAAATCTGTTCCAAATACAAACAACATGGGAAGGTTGTTAAAGGAAAACATATTGGTAGACCAATGAAGACATCAAAGTGTCAAGACCGGAAACTTAAAGCAATATGTCTCCAAAACAGGAAGTGCACTGCAAAACAAATGAGGAACAAATGGGAGGAAAACTGGAGTCAATGTCTGTGACCGAACTGTAAGAAACCGCCTAAAGGAAATGGGATTTACATACAGAAAAGCTAAACAAAAGCCATCATTAATACCTAAACAGAAAAAAACAAGGTTACAATGGGCTAAGGAAAAGCAATTGTGGACTGTGGATGACTGGATGAAAGTCATATTTAGTGATGAATTGCGAATCTGCATTGGGCAAGGTGATGATGCTGGAATGTTTGTTTTGTGTTATTCCAATGAGATTTATAAAGATGACTGCCTGAAGAGAACATGCAAATTACCACAGTCATTGATATTATGGGGCTGCATGTCAGGTAAAGGCACTGGGGAGATGGCTATCATTTCATCTTCAATAAATGCCCAAGTTTGCATTGATATTTTGGACACTTTTCTTATCCCATCAATTGAAAGGATGTTTGGGGATGATGAAATAATTTATCAAGATGATAATGCATCCTGCCATAGCGCAAAAACTGTGAAAACATTCCTTGAAAGAAGGCACATAAGGTCAAGTCAATGTCATGGCCTGCAAATAGTCCAGATCTCAATCCAATTGAAAATCTTTGGTGGAAGTTGAAGAAAATGGTCAATGACAAGGCTCCAACCTGCAAAGCTGCAGCAATCAGAGAAAGTTGGAGCCAGATTGATGATGAGTACTGTTTGTCACTCAATAAGTCCATGTCTCAGAGACTGCAAGCTGTTATAAAAGCCAGAGGTGGTGCAACAAAATACTAGTAATGTATTTGAGTGTTGTTTTGTTTGTTTGTCATGACTCCATAATTTTTTCCACAGAATTGAGTGATTCCATAATTTTTCCCCCTGCTTGGTCTACAAAAGTAGCCGTTACTGGCTAGCACAAGATTTCTTTTAGTGTTACTTCAAGGCAGAGAGTTGCCATTTGAAATTACTTTAGTTTTGTGCCATGTCTGTGATCTGCTTTTTTTCTACAAAATTAAACAACACCGAATGGACATCCTCTGAGCCAGGTGATTCCATAATTTTAGCCACACTGAAAATGCCAACACATATGCTTGTATTAGACAGATGGATCAAAACTAAGTTAAAATGCTATGAAAATGATTTTAAACTTTTTAAAAAAAATCTCTTAGCAAAAGTTGTTTTACTTATCTTATGAAGAAAAGAAGGTTCTTGGTGCTTATATTGATCAATAAATGTATGCCCATCAACCCCAACAAGGTAACCTTTATCTGATGGGACCTAACTTACATACTGCCTCGATAGACAGATAGACAGATAGATAGATAGATAGATAGATAGATAGATAGATAGATAGATAGATAGATAGATAGATAGATAGATAGTTACAGTCATATGAAAAAGTTTGGGCACCCCTCTTAATCTTACTCATTTGTATTGGTTTAAAATTGGGTTTTTGCACCAGCTATTTCAGTGTGATATATTTAATAACTGATGGACACAGTAATATTTCAGGACTGAAATGAGGTTTATTGCACTAACCAAAAATGTGAAATATGCATTATTTAAAAATTTGACAGGTGTAAAAGTATGGGCACCCTTCTGATTTTCATGATTTGAATACTCCTAACTACTTTTTACTGACTTACTGAAGCACTAAATTGGTTTGGTAACCTCATTGAGCTTTGTACTTCATAGCCCTGTGTATCCAATCATGAGAAAAGCTATTTCAGGTGTCCACTTGCAAGTTGTTCTCCTATTTGCATCTTCTCTGAGGAGTGGCATCATGGGTTCCTCAAAACAGCTCTCAAATGATCTTAAAAAAAAGATTGTTCAACATAGTTGTTCAGGGGAAGGATACTAAAAGTTGTCTTAGAGATTTAACCTGTGAGTTTCCACTGTGAGGAACATAGTAAGGAAATGGAAGACCACAGGGACAGTTCTTGTAAAGGCCAGAAGTGGCAGGCCAACAATAATATTAGAGAGGCAGAGAAGAAGAATGGTGAGAACAGTCAAGAACAATCCACAGACCACCTCCAAAGACCAGCATCATCTTGCTGCAGATGGTGTCACTGTGAATCGGTCAACAATACAGCGCACACTGCACAAGGAGAAGCTGTATGGGAGAGTGATGCGAAAGAAGCCGTTTCTGCATGCACGCCTCAAACAGAGTCGCCTGAGGTATGCAAAAGCACATTTGGAAGCCAGTTTCATTTTGGAAGAAGGTTCTGTGGACAGATGAAACAAAGATTGAGTTGTTTGGTCATACAACAAGGCATTATGCATGGCGCCACAAAAACACAGCATTCCAAGAAAAACACTTGCTACCCACTGTCAAATTTGAGGGAGGGTCCATCATGCTTTGAGGCTGTGTGGCCAATGACGGCCCCGGGAATCTTGTTAAAGTTGAGGGTCGCATGGATTCCACTCAGTATCAGCAGATTCTTGAGAATAATGTTCAAGAATCAGTGTCAAAGTTGAAGTTACGCCGGGGATGGATCTTTCAGCAAGACAATGATCCAAAACACCGCTCCAAATCTACTCAGGCATTCATGCAGAGGAACAATTACAATGTTCTGGAATGGCCATCCCAGTCCCCAGACCTGAATATCATTGAACATCTGTGGGATGTTTTGAAGCGGGCTGTCCATGCTCAGCGACCATCAAACTTAACTGAACTGGAATTGTTTTGTGAAGAGGAATGGTCAAAAATACCTTCATCCAGGATCCAGGAACTCATTAACAGCTACAGGAAGCGAACTAGAGGCTGTTATTTTTGCAAAAGGTGGATCTACTAAATATTAATGTCACTTTACTGTTGAGGTGCCCATACTTTTGCACTTGTAAAATTTTGAAATAATGCATATTTCACATTTTCGGTTAGTACAACAAACCTCGTTTCAATCCTGAAATATTACTGTGCCCATCAGTTATTACATATATCACACTAAAATAGCTGCTGCAAAAACCCAATTGTAAACAAAAATAAATGAGTAAGATTAAGAGGGGTGCCCAAACTTTTTCATATGACTGCAGATAGATAGATAGATAGATAGATAGATAGATAATAAATATATATATATATGTATATATACACATATATATATAGGAAAAAAATTTAAAGCAAGGCAGACACTATGAAATAATGGACCCTTATAAGCCCGTATGGCATGGCAACCTTTTGTTACAAAGAGTTGTTATTGAGCCGGCTTAATAAATGTTCTATGTAGGTAAAATATCACCAAGACTTAAAGGCTACTAAGGCTACGTTCACACATTTGCGTATTTTGCTGCGCTTTTTTGCGCGCGCTTTTTGCCGCGTTTTTCGGCCGCGCAAAAAAGTGCAGCAAAATACGCAGGGGCTTTCACACACTGCGCTTTCTTCCCCCCAGAAAGCGCAGTGATGTCACAGAGGGGAGGAAGAATCCTGCTTCCTCCTCCCCTCTGTGACATGTGTGACCGCCCCATTAGATTCCACAGTGTGTTAATACACACTGTGAAATCTACATTAAACAAAAGCAAGTTAATAAAAAATAAAAAAGAATCAATACTTCACCTTCCGACGCCTTCTCCCGGTGTGCGATCTCCGATTCCAAGTAAGATCTCTTCTGACAGGACCTGTGATGACGTCAGAGGGGGGCGTTCCCGGGGCGGTCCCATCGCTGATTGGCTGCTCGCGGTCACATGACCGCGAGTGCCCGGGAACGCCCCCTCTCTGACGTCACCACAGGTCTTGTCAGAAGAGATCTGACTTAGAACCGGGAATCGCACAGCGGGAGAAGGCGTCGGAAGGTAAGTATTGATTCTTTTTTATTTTTCACACACTTGCTTTTGTTTAATTTAGATTTCACAGTGTGTATTAATACACTGTGAAGTCTAATGGGCAGCCACAGCTGTCACAGAGGGGAGGAGGAAGCCGGATTCTTCCTCCCCTCTGGGAAAATACGCAGTAGTAGCTGCGTAAACAATTGACATATCAATTGTTTACGGAGCTGCGTTTTCTCCCGGAAAACGCACTGCGTATTTTTACGCAATGTCTGCACTGCAAAGTGAATTTCCCATTCACTTTGCAGGCAGAAAAAAGGCACATTGCGTATTTTGAAAAGCGCGCGTAAAAAAACGCGGCAAAATACGCAATGTGTGAACGCAGCCTTAAGGTCCATTTTTTCATCGATTTCTTGGAGTGCTGCTTTGCCTTTATTTTTTCTATATATTTATTTGCAATAGGATAATTGTTTGGTATGCTCTGCAAACACCACATTGGTATTTCTTGCGCTCCATCTATCTCTCTCTCTCTATCTCTCTCTTGAGATATACAGTTGTGCTCCAAAGTTTACATCCTCTGTCAGACTTTTTGCTTTCTGGTCCTTTTTTAAGAGAATATAAATGATAACACAAAAACTTTTTTCCCATTCATGGTCAGAGGTTGGGTGAAGCCATTTATTGTTAAACTACTCTGTTTTCTCTTTTCAAATTATAATGACAACCAAAAACAGTATAAAACAGGAAAGGGATACAAAAAGAGATCTAAGGAATTGATAATGCCTGTCAGCAGAGTTCAAACTGTGATTAACAAATGGAAAATCAGGGACCCTAAAAACCAAACCACGATCAGGTAGACCAACAAAAAGTTTGGCCACAACTGCCAGGAAAATTGTGAAGGTGTGCTGCTGGGGCTCCTGGCTCTGGGGTTATAAGACCGTTTCGGATATTGGCCATTTGTAATCCTCTGCTGTACTGCCTTGACCTACCCCCCGTTTTGGCGACCCATAATGTCTTTCATATCTCATCATTTTAAAAGAGGGAGTGCTGTCACACGCTTAGTTGCCGCTGACCTTGCTGGATGCTGTTGTGTATGTGTTTGTCTTTAAAAGCTGCATGGTTGATAGTTGTGAAGGTCCTGGACCTCCTGTGTTGTGTTCCAGAACTGCATTCACTATGATGTTCGGCTGCAGGTTGAGGGGTTAATGTGTGACTCACCTGGGCTCCCCTCCACCTGACCTTTAAGTAGCCTCTCCTTCCACCAGGTGGTGCTGCTGATAGAGTTTCACTCTATGCCTGGATGCCGTGCTGTGCTGATCTGTGTGTTTGTGTTGTTGAAGTCCTTTCCTTTGGAGTTGCTGTATTTCAGTTCTGTGGAGGGAGGTGAGGGGGGAATAGCACAGGGCTGGTGGAGGAGTTTTAGGAAGAGGCTGGAAGCCCGAACCTTCTCACCTTCAAAGATACCTTCGGGATCAGGGCCATTCAGGGTTCCTAGACTAGGTCGGGCTAGTCTTCCCTGGTCACCCTGCCCATAACTGCCATTCCCTCATCAGCATTCTCACTACACCGTGACAGGTGGATCACTGATAATGTGGGGATGTGTAATCTACAAAACCACAGGAAATGTGATCAAAGTTGAAGGAAAGGTGAATGCTGCACGTTATCAGCAAATACTGAAGGCAAATTTGCACTCCTCAGCCCAGAAGCTGCGCTTGGGATATACTTGGACATTCCAACATGACAACGATCCAAAACACAAGGCCAAGTCGACCTGTCATTGGCTACAGCAGAACAAAGTGAAGGTTCTGGAGTGGCCATCTCAGTCTCTTGACCTCAATATCATTGAGTCACTCTAAGGGAATTTACATGAACTGGATGCTTTTTGCCAAGAAGAATGGACAGCTTTACCATCTGAGAAAATAAATAAAGAGCCTCATCCACAACCACACAAAATACTTTAAGCTGTCATTGATATTAGAGGGGGCAATACACGTTATTAAGAACTGGGGTATGTGAACTTTTGATCAGAGTCATTTGGATGTTTTCGATTGTCATTATGACTTAAAAAGAGAATATACAGTACAGTAGTTTGACAATAAATGGATGGCTTAACCGAACACCTAAAGCTGTATATATATATATATATATATATATATATATATATATATATATATATATACTAGATGGTGTCCCGATTCTAATGAATCGGGTAGTCTAGAATATGTATGTAGTTTATTTATCAAGATTTAACAATTATGCAAGGAGTACACGATATCTATATATCTATCACCTACCTATGTGTCTATCGTCTGTATTTTTTGGATATTTTATCTTTATAAACTAAGGTTCTTGGTACACATATTGGCCAATACTTGTTTGCCCATCAACCAGCTTCAAGGTGATTTTAGATCTGATGGGTCCCTATCCTATCTTATCACTCTTTCCTTGGGCTCAGCTAAGCCTCAATTTTTACTATTTCTCAGTGGGAGGACTCACTTAAATCAAAGAAACAATGAGACATCATATACAATGCTAAGCACTGAGCCACCATACAATGCTAACCACTGAGCCACCATACAATGCTAACCACTGAGCCACCATACAATGCTAACCACTGAGCCACCATATACAGTGCTAACCACTGAGGCACCATACAATGCTAACCACTGAGCCACCTAAACACTGAGCCATCATATACAGTGCTTACCACTGAGCCACCATATATAGTGCTAACCACTGAGCCACCTAAACAATGATCCACCATATACAGTGCTATCCACTGAGCCACCTAAACAATGAGACATCATATACAGTCCTAACCACTGAGCCACCATATACAGTACTAACCACTGAACCACCATACAATGTTAACCACTGAGCCACCATACAATGCTAACCACTGAGCCACCGTACAATTCTAACCACTGAGCCACCATATACAGTGCTAACCACTCAGCCACCATATACAGTGCTAACCACTGAGTCACCTAAACAATGAGACATCATATACAGTGCTAACCACTGAGTCACCTAAACAATGAGATATCATATACAGTGCTAACCACTGAGCCACCTAAAAAATGAGACATCATATACAGTGCTAACAACTGAGCCACCATACAATGCTAACCACTGAGCCACCATACAATGCTAACCACTGAGCCACGATACAATGAAAACCACTTAGCCACCACATACAGTGCTAACCACTGAACCACCATACAATGCTAACCACTGAGCCACCATACAATGTTAACCTCTGAGCCACCATATACAGTGCTAACCACTGAGCCACCATATACAGTGCTAACCACTGAGCCACCATACAATGCTAACCACTGAGCCACCATATAATACTAACCACTGAGCCACCATACAATGCTAATTACTGAGCCACCATACAATGCTAACCACTGAGCCACCATACAATGTTAACCACTGAGCCACCATATACAGTGCTAACCACTGGGCCACCATACAATGCTAACCACTGAGCCATCATACAATGCTAACCACTGAGCCACCATACAATGCTAACCACTGAGCCACCATACAATGCTAACCACTGAGCCACCATATACAGTGCTAACCACTGAGCCACCATACAGTGCTAACCACTGAGCCACCTAAACACTGAGCCATCATATACAGTGCTAACCACAGAGCCACCATATACAGTGCTAACCACTGAGCCACCTAAACAATGATCCACCATATACAGTGCTAACCACTGAGCCACCTAAACACTGAGACATCATATACAGTGCTAACCACTGGGCCACCTAAACACTGAGACATCATATACAGTGCTAACCACTGAACCAGCATATACAGTGCTAACCACTGAGCCACCTAAACAATGAGCCACCATATACAGTGCTAACCACTGAGCCACCTAAACACTGAGCCTTCATATACAGTGCTAACCACTGAGCCACCATACAATGCTAACCACTAAGCCACCATAAAGTGCTAACCACTGAGCCACCATACAGTGATAACCACTGAGCCACCATATACAGTGCTAACCACACAGCCACCATACAATGCTAACCACTGAGCCATCATACAATGCTAACCACTAAGCCACCTAAACACTGAGCTATCGTATACAGTGCTAACCACTGAGCCATCATACAATGCTAACCACTGAGCTACCATACAATGCTAACCACTGAGCCACCATACAATGCTAACCACTGAGCCACCATACAATGCTGTACTGTACTCAGTGTATTTGAAATATGGCGAATTGGCGTGCGCCGCTATTCTGATTGGTCGGCGCTGAACGTGGCGACCAATTAGAGGAGCGGCATTCAAACCGCGAGCCGCTTCTCTCATTGGTTGCCGCGTTCAGCGCAGACCAATCAGAATAGCGGCGTGCGCCATGGCGCCATATTTCTAATACACTGTACTCAGTGTATTTGAAACATGGCGCCATGGCGCGCACCACTATTACATAGTAACATACATAGTAACATAGTTTTTAAGGTTGAAGGAAGACTTTAAGTCCATCTAGTTCAACCCATAGCCTAACATGTTGATCCAGAGGAAGGCAAAAAAAAAAACATGTGGCAACACTAATCTCCACATTGGGGGAAAAAATTCCTTCCTGACTCCAGATACGGCAATCAGACTAATTCCCTGGATCAACGCCCTATCAAAGAATCTAGTATATATAACTGGTAATATTATAGTTTTCAAGAAAGGCATCCAGGCCCTTCTTAAATGTTAGTAGTGACTCACTCATTACAACATCATGTGGCAGAGAGTTCCATAGTCTCACTGCTCTTACAGTAAAGAATCCGCGTCTGTGATTATGATTAAACCTTCTTCCCTCCAGACGTAGAGGATGCCCCCTTGTCCCAGTCTCAGGCCTAAGAGTAAAGAGATCATTAGAAAGGTCTCTGTACTGCCCCCTCATATATTTATACATTATTATAAGATCACCCCTAAGCCTTCGTTTTTCCAAGCTAAATAACCCCAAGTTTAATAACCTGTCTTGGTATTGCAGACCCTTAGTCCTCTAATAACTTTTGTCGCTCTCCTCTGGACCCGCTCTAGTTCAGCTATGTCTTTCTTATACACCGGAGACCAGAATTGTACACAGTATTCTAAGTGTGGTCGCACTAGTGACTTGTATAGAGGTAAAATTATGTTCTCCTCATGAGCATCTATGCCTCTTTTAATACATCCCATTATTTTATTTGCCTTTGCAGCAGCTGCCTGACACTGGCCACTAAATGTGAGTTTGTCATCTACCCATACACCCAGGTCTTTTTCAGTGACAGTTTTGCCCAGTGTTTTACAATTAAGCACATAATTATACCTTTTGTTTCCTCTGCCCAAGTGCATGACTTTACATTTATCCCCATTAAAGTGCATTTGCCATTTAGCAGCCCAAGCTTCTAGTTTACATAAATCCTCCTGTAATATAAAATTGTCCTCCTCTGTATTGATTACCCTGCAGAGTTTAGTGTCATCTGCAAATATTGAGATTCTACTCTGTATGCCCCCTACAAGGTCATTAATAAATATATTAAATAGAAGCGGGCCCAACACTGACCCCTGTGGTACCCCACTGTTAACTGTGACCCATTCTGAGTGTGTTCCATTAATAACCACCCTTTGTTTCCTATCACTAAGCCAGTTCTTAACCCACTTACACATATTTTCCCCTATCCCCATTGCCCTCATTTTATGTATCAACCTTTTGTGTGGCACCGTATCAAAAGCTTTTGAAAAGTCCATATACACCACATCCACTGCATTTCCTTGGTCCAGTCCAGAACTTACTTCTTCATAGAAGCTTATTAGATTAGTTTGACAGGAACGGTCCCTCGTAAACCCATGTTGATAATGGGTCATGAGGTTATTTTTCTTCAGATACTCCAGTATAGCATCTCTTAGAAAACCCTCTAGGATTTTACCCACAGTAGAGGTTAAGCTTACTGGCCTATAATTTCCAAGTTCAGTTTTTGTCCCCTTTTTGAATATTGGCACCACATTTGCTATACGCCAGTCCTGTGGTACAGACCCTGTTATTATGGAATCTTTAAATATTAAAAATAATGGTCTATCTATGACAGTACTTAATTCCTGCAGCACTCTGATTGGTCGGCGCTGAACGCGGCGACCAATGAGAGAAGCGGCATTCAAACCGTGCGCCACTTCTCTCATTAGTCACCGCGTTCAGCGCCAACCAATCAGAATAGCGGTGTGCGCCATGGCGCTATATTTCAAATACACTGTACTCAATATTTCAAATACAATATGGCACCATGGCGCAAGCAGCTCCTCTGATTGGTCGGCGCTGAATGCGGCGACCAATCAGAGGAGCGGTATTCAAACCACGCGCCAAGCCGCGCTACGTCTCTGATTGGTCGCCGTGGCTGCGGCGACCAATCAGAAGAGTACTGCGGCTTGGTGCGCGGTTTGAATGCCGCGAAGGGCTCCACCGCTGCGAGCAGCCTGGAGGTGACCCCGGCTAGTTCGCTACTGACCGGAGCTCAGCCGCGGCTACTGCGGCACAGAGGTCAGCGGCTTGCCAGCCGGGAAACGACCCACTGATGCCGGTCATCTCCCGGCTGGCTCGCCGTGGACCTCCGTGCCGCAGGTAGCCACGGCTGAGCTCCAGTTAGCGGCTCGCACGGCAGGCTCATGCATCCTGGGTCCACCGTCTGCCGGATCATGCGTACCTGCGGAAGCGGTGCTCACATGCCGCTTCCGCCGGGCTGCAAATTGGCGCAAAATTCGAATGTTCAGCACACACTATTTGCAACCAATGAGCTGCCTCTGTGTGGCGCGCGATTTCGGCGACAGACACACTCAAAAAACCCTTAGACAATTATATAATGGATATATATATATATATATATATATATATATATATAAGGACAGCATCACACCAAAAATAAGTGCAAAAATAGTGGACTTACAGTATTTATTAACCCATGACCACAATGTTTCGGCTACATACAAGCATTTTTCAAGAAAAAAGGTGCTTGAAAAATGCTAGTATGTAAACAAAACGTTGTGGTCCTGAGTGAGTAAATAAGTAAATTTTTTTGCACTTACTTTTGGCGTACTGCCATCCATGCCAAAAGTAAGTGCAAAAAAAAGTGGACTTATGTACTCACAACGTTTTGTTTACATACCAGCATTTTTCTTGAAAAGGCTTAGTGGTTAGCACTGTGTTCTCTGCCTCTGTCCTGTGCTCCTGTCCTCTGCCTCTGTCCTGTGCCTCAGTCCTGTGCCTCTGTCCTGTGCCTCTGTCCTGTGCCTCTGTCCTCTGCCTTTGTCCTCTGCCCTGTGGCCCTGCCCTCTGTCCTGTGACCAAGTTCTCTGTCTTGGGCCCCTGTCCTCTGGGCCAGTCCTGTGCCCTTGTCCTCTGCCCTGTGCCCCTGTCCTCTGTCCTGTGCCTCTGTCTCTATGCTGTGCCCCAGTCCTCTGTCTTGGGCCCCTGTCCTCTGGCCCTGTCCTGTGCCCTTGTATTCTGCCCTGTGCCCCTGTCCTCTGTCCTGTGCCCCAGTCCTCTGCCTGTGCCTCTGTGTTCTGTCCTGTGCACCAGTCCTCTGTCCTGTGCCCCTGTCCTCTATATTGTGCCCCTGTCCTCTGCCCTGTGCCCCTGTCCTCTGTCCTGTGCCTCTGTCTCTATGCTGTGCCCCAGTCCTCTGTCTTGGGCCCCTGTCCTCTGGCCCTGTCCTGTGCCCTTGTATTCTGCCCTGTGCCCCTGTCCTCTGTCCTGTGCCCCAGTCCTCTGCCTGTGCCTCTGTGTTCTGTCCTGTGCACCAGTCCTCTGTCCTGTGCCCCTGTCCTCTGTATTGTGCCCCTGTCCTCTGTCCTGTGCCCTTGTCCTCTGCCCTGTGCCCCTGTCCTCTGTCCTGTGCCCCAGTCCTCTGCCTGTGCCCCTGTGTTCTGTCCTGTGCCCCAGTCCTCTGTCCCGTGCCCCTGTCCTCTGTATTGTGCCCCTGTCCTCTGTATTGTGCCCCTGTCCTCTGTCCTGGGCTCTTGTCCTCTGCCCTGTGACTCAGTCCTCGTTCTGTGCCCCTGTTCGTGTGCCCTGTCCTGTGCCCTTATCTTCTCCTCTGTCCTGAGCCTCTGTCTTGTGCCCCTGTCCTGTGGCTCTCTCCTCTTTCCTGTGCTCCTGTCCTTTGTCCTGTGCCCCTGTCCTCTATCCTGTGGCCCTGTCCTGTGCCCCTATCCTCTCCTCTGTCCTGAGCCCCTGTCCTCTGTCTTGTGCCCCTGTCCTGTGGCCCTGCCTTCATGTGCCTTCTTCCTCCTGTGCTTTTGTGTCTCTGCCCCCCATTTCATCTCTCTGTTCTCCCCTCTGTTACAGTGTCCCCCTTCCCTGTGTCTGCTCCCTCCTTCCGGTGGGTGGTGACTTACTGTGACGTTATTCCCGTCACCACCGAGGCCTGCGTCGCAGTGCAGTGGAGCTGAGAGGGGCTGGAGTTTCTGTGAGGTAAATCTGGTTGGTGGGGATACTGGGCATGCGCGGAGACGTGTGCGCCTTGCGCATGCGTGAGAGTGGCTTGGCCGCGGCTTCCTGCGCATGCGTGCTGGGAGGCAGCGGCTGGTCGCTCGTCGGTAACGCGGCGCACGCGATGGCGCATGCACGCCATCACTCGCGCCGCGTGTGCGCGAGGCGCCGGTCATCCATCGCTCGTGGCGCCGGTAATAGTGGCTCGGCGTTGACCGGTAATTGCGGTTCGCGATGGCACCCGGCCGCGGTGCATGCCGGAATAGCGGCACAGTGGCCAGATGCCAGCAACTGGCAATTATTATACAGGATGTTTGAAGCACTTGGATCACCTAGGGCAGTTACCCTGAAAACACTTGCCAAACCTATATCCCGCACTGATTACAATGAGCTGCATAATGAGTCACTTTGTTTGCCAGGGAAACAGAGATCATATACAGGAGCCCATATCAAGTGGTTGATTGTAAATCTCGGGCTTGTGTTAATCCACTGCCATACGTTGATTTACTATGCTGCTAAATGCAGAAAAGAGGGGTTTAGATTGGTGTGAAAGTGCAGTACATTACCTCCAGGATAAAGATAAGGGTCTCAGTGTCCTACACCTGCGGGAGCCTGCCTCCCCTCTGGAGCATACACCATTACTTGTCCTTTGTATTTATTGAATAAAGTTTTACACTTTGCATATAATTTCGACTATAGTCGCCTTTTTTCTCCTGTTGGTTACTTGTAATGGACATATACATTGTATACACAGCACAGCACTGTACATACAGGTCCACACTATACACATACAGAATGTATGGACCTGTATATGCTGTATAGTGCTGTGAAGAGACACAGAAATTACACACACAGTACATACATACATATACACATACACACATTATACTCACCAGCAGTTCCCTCCTTCCGGTCCTGCAGGCGGTCGTGCTTCCAGTCTGTAGTGAGAAGCCTGGCTGAGAGTGACGTCACTGATGATGTCAGTCTCAGCCAGGCCCCTCTCTGCTTCAGTGTGGGACCCAGAGTTGATTGGCAGGAGAGGGGCCTATAGAAGTTGTAAGGGGGCAGGCCCTGGAGGAGATTAGTACCCACCCTCTCACCTCTTCTCCGGGCCCCTCTCCTGCCAATCACCGCCGGGACCCAGCCTTGAGCCGTGGCGCCAGTAATAGCGGCTCGGCGCTGGCCGGCAATTGCGGCTCGCGATGGCGCTGGCATCCGGCCGCGGTGCATGCCAAAATAGTGGCCGGATGCCAGCAACTGGCAATTATTATAAAGGAGATATATATATATATATATATTATATATATATATATATATATATTATAATTTTAACAACCTTCAGCTTGATCTCGAGTCATGGTGATTTGATGAATGACGTTCTGTAGGAAGATTGATCTTGGGCAGGCTTTGGCACCAAGACCCACCAGGGTCTTCTCTACCATCATTTTGATTGTACAAGTCATTTTGACATTGGGTTGCTGAGATGCAACCAAAGTTTAGACTTTCAGTTTTAATGAAAGGGGTTGAACAAATATATCCTGTGAAACTTTAAGGAATTGCGATAATTTTTTGCAAATACTTCTCATCTCAGGGGCTCAAAAGTAATTTGACAAATTAACTTATTAAATTATAAATAAAATGTTCATTTTTACTACTTTGTATAGAATCCTTTGCAGGCAATGACTGCCTGAAGTTGGAAGCCATGGAGGTAAAAAAACACTAAGTTTCCTTCTTTGCAAGACCTTCACTGCAGCTGATGTCAGTTGTTGCCTGTTTGTGGGTTTTTCTGCTTGATGGGGTTAATATCTGAAATTTGACTCAGCCATTGCAGAATATTATACTTCTTGGCCTTAAAGCGTAACCATCATTTTAATTTTTATTTCATAAATCAATATTACACATAAAAATATGCAACTTTGCTTTTGCAGTAGATTTTGGGTCATTGTTCATCTGTACTATGAAGATCCATTCAATCATCCTTGCTGCATTTGGTTGAATATGAACAGAATGTACAGTTCTGTAGACTTCAGAATTCATCCAGCTGCTTCTGTCTTCAGTCACATCATCAATAAACACTAGTGACCCAGGGTTATTGGAAGCCATGCATACCCATGAATCCCACTGCCTCCACCATCTTTTAGATCGGTAATGGTATGGTTTGGATTATGAGCCGTTGCAAGCCTTCTCCATAGTTTCATCTTCTATCATTCTGGTACAGGTTTTTCATCTGTCTAAAGAATGCTTTTCCAGAACTGAGCTGGCTCCTTTAGATTTATTTTTTTTGCAAAATTTAATGTGACCTTTCTATTTTTAAGGCTTACTAATGATTTGCACCCCTGCATTTGCTCTTGTAAAGTCTTCTCTTTATTGGTAGACTTAGACGATGAAACACCTACTTCCTGGAGAGTGTTCTTAACTTCGGTGGATGTTGTGACAGGGTTTTTCTCCACTTTGGAAATGATTCTGAAATCATCAACTACTGTTCTCTTCCATGGATGGCCAGGCCTTTTTAAGTTCCCAAACTCACCAGTGCACTCTTTTATTTCCAGAATGTACTAAACTGTTGATTTGGCCACTTCTAACATTTTTGTTATCTCTCTGATGGATTTATCCTTTTCTTTGTTTCAGCCTAATGATGGTCTATAAAACTCTCATTAAGAGCTCCATTACTGCATATCATCGTTTTGAAGACATAGCTTCAAAATGCAAATGTCACACCTGGAATCAGCTCCAGACATTTTACCTGCTTAATAAATGATGGATTAACAAGGGAAAAACCAATGCAGTCCATTAAAGAGCTTTTGAAATTATTATTCAATAACTTTTGGTCCCTTGAAAAAGAGGATGCTACATATGGAAATCCTGTAATTCCTAAATCCTTGCTCCAATTAGAATGTGAATTTCCTCAAATTAAAGCTGACAGTCTGCACTTTAAGCCTGTGCAAATAAGTCTGGACCTAACAGTATATACAATATGTCACAAAAGTGACTACACCCCTAACATTTTTGTACATATTTTAATATATATATTTTCACAGTATAACACTGAAGATATGACACTTTGATACAATGTAAAGTAGTCAGTATACAGCCTGTATAACAGTATAAATTTGAAGTGCCCTCTATATAACTCAACATACGACCATTATTGTCTAAACCACTGCCAACAAAAGTAATTAAACTCCCAAGTGAAAATGGACAAATGGTGCAAAACTAAAGGGAACCTGTCAGGTCATTTTTACCTCCTAACCTATAAGTACCTGGCCCTGCACCTTCCTAGCACATCCGTAACCAACCTTGCCTGACCTAAAACTGTCCTGTTAAGGCAGTGAAAAATAACTTTGATACTTACAGTTTCAATACGGTCTGTAGTTCGACTAGCACTCTGTCTCCCCTTCCTTGCTGCTGCTAGCATACCCCGCTGAGCGTGAAAATTTCTTCTCCAGCACGCTCCCGATTTGAACTTCTCGTCTCCTCCTTCCGGGTATGACGTGTTGGCCGAAAGTCATTTCCGGTCCTGCACATAGTGCAGTCTAGTTAGGTGCTCATTGCTGGCTTTATCATGCAAACTGCGCATGCTCTGAAAGCAACAATGTGGCCTCCAAGTGCCGGGTGATGCTGGGGTTATCTCAGTTCATGGATAAATGTGAACTGAGATAACTTTTCATATGGCAATCCGCACCCAGAGCCCAGCTGTAAAGTGAGCGCTTCTCTCACTTATGATTGTGCTCTGGTGTCATTGTGCTCTGGTGTCTGATTGTGCTCTGGCCATGAAGTTTGGGTTTAGCACCAGCTGAGAATACAAAGCTGGTACTAACCCCATTATTACCCAGCGTGCCACCCCCAACCAGGGCCTTTGGAAGAGCTGGTTAAAGTGCCTGGAAATGGCGCTACTATAAATGTGAGCTGCAGTTTTCAGCATTGGGGGTCAGAGCGCTTGGGCCTTACCACACTGATAATCCCAGCCCCAAGCTACCTGCTTTTACCTGGCTGGCGATCAAAATATTGCTGGAGCACACAGATTTTTTTAATTATGTACTTAAATAATTTTAAAAAATATTGGAATTCCTGGTCTTTTGATTGCCAGCCAGCAGAGGATGAGATGGAAGACGAGGTGGTTGATGATGAGTCCACTGATGCAACCTGGACCGTTGGCACGTATAGCCATGACAGCAACACAGAGGAAGATGATATGTAGCACCAACACAGGCACCAATGGATCATGGTTTTCCCAGAGTGAGAACTGAGTCTACTGTTCCAAAGAGCCCCCCCACTGTGGGCCAAGTCAGTGCAAGGGGGCGGTCAGCTGCTGTGTGGAATTTTTTTTCTGAAAGTTTCAAAGAAATTTAAAGAAAAACATTGTAGTCTGTAGCATCTGCCATACCAAGTTGGGCAGAGGCCAGGGCCAAGGCAACCTGAGTACCACCAGTATGCGAAACCAAATGGCAGCCAAGCACCGCAGTAGGTGTTTGGAACACCAGGGTACCAAATCAGCGTCTGCAGGTCAAACCACTGCCATGTTGCCTGGGCTATGTCCTTCTAAATCTGCAATTCAGGAAGCAGACACTCATACCTCCTGCCCACAAGCTGCAGTTGCTGACACACAACAAACATCAATCACATCCACTTCCTTGTCCCAGAGAAAGCATCCAATTGTCCAGTGCCGAGAGCTTGGAAAAAGTATAAATACCCAGCCATGCACCAACAGGCACAAATACTAAATTCACAGATTGCCAAATTGCTTGCTGTGGAGATGTTGCCGTTTAGACTTGTGGGAACACAGTCTTTCCATGATCTCTTGGCTGTGGCTACCCCATGATACAGTGTTCCCAGCCGCAACTATTTTGCCCAGTGTGCCATCTTTGCATTACACAAGCACATGTTAAACAATCTGAACCGCGCTCTCACCAACGCAATAACTGGTAAGGTGCACTTAACAGACACATTGACAAGTTGTTGTGGAAAGGGACGATACATTTTTGTCACGGCACACTGGCCGAACCTGGTAAAGGGTGAGACAAAGGCGCAAAGTGGAACATCACGCATCCTACCCACACCAAGAATAGTGGGCTCAACTTCTGTCAGGGTTTTCCTCTTCATATTCCACTTCCTCTCTTCCCTCTTCTTGCTCCTCATTCTGCAGAATTACCCTCCCCATCACTGCCAAGCTGGGAGCTGTGCAGCAGCGCATCGGCAGAGCGGCAACACGCTCTGCTGAAGCTGATCTGTTTATATCAGAAACCACACACTGCAGCAGAGATGTGGTAAGCTTTAAAACAACAGAGAGCGATCAGTGGTTCTTCCGCTCCACCTCCAACCTGGTCTGGTCGTCTGCGATAATTGGCGTAACCTGGTGGCAGCTTTAAAGGTGGGA
>JARQOC010000004.1:234554272-234592771 GCA_033576535.1 Allobates femoralis
AGAAATGTGTATCTAGAATGGATGCATGTGCAAAGAAAGAGAAAGAAAATTAAAAAACTTCTGGTCAGGGAGGTGGTTTAAAACTAGCCCATCACCAAGAACTAAACAAGCAAAATATCGATGTACGCAGAACATTGTATTAGGATATGCTTGTAAAGATAATAGAAAGAAATATTAAAATTTAATTATTTATAATAGCCCATTAATCCAAGCCTAAACAAGCTAAAATAGGGAAGATTTTTAGGACATCTTGTAACCATCATAGAAATAACTTCAAATCCATGTTGTCATTTATGAACACAAGAGTAAAAGACTTCCATGTGTCATAGTACACAGCAACTAATGCCAGCATATTACTACTTAGTCATAAATAATGCTACTAGATAGTAGCTTGGCAAGATAACAATCCTTGTAGTTTCTGCAGTAAGGCAAACTAACGGTAGCCACACACACATTGCATATGGCATTTTGGTGTATTACACTAACCTCAAGTTGAAAGCAATTAAACAGTATGGAGTATGTGACTATACTTTGCTGGAGTCCTAACTAATCCTAGTCACTTTTGACAATACTCTATTAACAACTAAAAAGCCTTTAATTAAGTACAGATTATGAACTGCACTGACCATACATCACACAGTAGATGTCATTTCAGGGAGCAAGGGTTGGCTAGAATATTGTGTGACCATTTGGATAGTATGGTTTCTAAGTAGTGATGAGCGAGTGTAATCGTTACTATTCACTACTCGTACGGATAGTACAGTATTCGCGATACTCGTTACTTGGCGAGTAACGCTGGTGCTCATGAGTGATGTGTCGATTGTGAATGATCTGATACATATTGCCCGCTCCCTTCAGTACACAGAGGGAAACTGGGAACCCCAGTGAGAGCAGATTGAATGGTAGGGTCTCTCTGGGGGCACAGCAACGTTGTTTTATGCATTGAAACAGCAAAAAAGCCCACCCTTCCCCCCCCGTTTCCGAAAATGCCCATTTTATGGATGGACGTGTGTGGAGCCTATCACTAATTGATTAACATTGGACTTGCTATTTGGACGAGTACACGAGTGCTACAAAGTACTCGTTACGAGTATAGCGATTACGAAATTTCTCTACTCGCTCATCACTATTTCTATGTGAATACAGTTCTGCATAACAATGTAAAAGTCATGACTGATGGGACATCTGTTTACATCAAACAATTAGATCTCCTGCTATCCACAAATTAACAGCAACTGGAATAACTCAATCAGATTGCTGAAGTTTTAAAAGTCTTTTGTCGATCGGCTCTGGTGAGACATATGAAGAGATATGATGTTCCAACAGGTTTCTTGACACACCTTATTACATCACCATGCAGCCACCACCATGAATTAGAAAACCATACATGAATGGAACATATTGCTTCCAACAAAACATGTAGGATTATACCTAAAGCAATGCCAAATTTCTATAACCTGCATTAATGAAGCAAAACCAAGTCAAATTAAAAATTATAAGTACATCTTTCTTTAGTTGGTGGCATTGATAATCCACCACACCCACTTTAAATGAACTGAGGATTTTTTTGACCATCCATGTACGCTTTTTTTTTTTTAGTACAGACACATCTAATAATCAAGAAGTTTCAACAAAAAACTAACAAACATACAAGTATTAACATCACCAGAAAAAGGTAAAAAATTACTTACGAGTGGAGACCATGGACACCACCCTCAACTTGGGCTGACATTGTTCTCTTTTCCAGTTTGAGCTCCCCTGAATACATCATGGATCTACAAAGATATCAATGAAATACTGACTTTTTTACAATTATGTTTAAACCTTTTTACTAATCCGACAAAGCAACATTTTGTCACTGCAAAGTTTGGCAACCATCTTCATTACTACCTTTATGCAGTCAACAAAGAGCAAAAGGTAACTAAATAAAAACTCGAGCAGAAATTAGGTTGCAGTGTTATTGGTCTAACAGGTTATTTATTATTAGTCTGGCATAGTATTAATAAAAATGTAAAAAAAAATGTGACAAGACAACTTTGATAAGAACTAACCCAACAAAAAGGGGATTTTTGTGTGTACTCACCGTAAAATTATTTTCTCCAAGCCTCTAATTGGGGGACACAGGACCATAGGTGCTATGCTGCAGGTCACTAGGAGGCGACACCCAAGTAGAATCTGAAAAGAACAGAGTAACTCCTCCCCTGCAGTATACACCCCCTGGCTGGCACAAGCGAACCAGTTCAGTGACAAAAGCAGTAGGAGAGAGAAAACATAGGCCTGTAAGAAGGCAACCATAAGAGAACTCAAAGAACTAAAAAGAACATCAAATGGCCCGGGACAGGCAACAGGGAGGGTGCTGTGTCCCCCCAATAGAGGCTGAGAGAAAAGGATTTTTACGGTGAGTACACACAAAAATCTCCTTTTCTTAATCTCCTCATCGGGGGTACACAGGACCATGGGACATCCTAAAGCAGTCCCTGGGTGGAAATAATAAAAACACAGAACAAAGATCAATGCCTTTTGCAAGACATACATTTTAGAAAAGAGCTACCGCCGCCTGCAAGAGATGCCTACTCAGACTCGAATCTGCTGAAGACCAAGTATGGACGTTGTAGTGTTTCGTAAAAGTGTGTAAGCTGGACTAGGTGGCAGCCTTGCACACCTGCTCGGCGGATGCCTGGTGTCGAATGGCCAAAGATGCTCCTACCACACTTGTCGAGTGTGCCCTCAACCCAACTGGCATATTCCGTAATTGACATGCTTCCCGAATGGTTAATTTAATCCATTGGCCAATGTGGTCTTGGATGCCGCCTGCCCATACGGCAACCTTCTGGGAGAACGAAGAGAGTCAGACTTCTGGAAGGGTGCTGTCCTACAGACATAGGCTGGTTTCACACTGCATGTTTTTTTCCTGATCATGTTCGATCAGGTTTGTGTGTCAAAACCAGGAGTGTCTCTAAAACCCAGAACAGGTGTCAATCTTTCAATTATAGTTTTTTCTGCAAGTTCCTCTCCTGGTTTTGGCACACAAACCTGATCAGGAAAAAAACTGCAGTGTGAAACCAGCCATAGTACCCAAGAGCTCTAACCATATCCAGTGTGTGTAGAGCCTTTTCCACATGGTGCAACGGTGCCGAGCAAAATTAGAGGAGAGAGATTTCCTCATACAGGTGGAAGAAACCACCTTTGGGAGGAATGTCTGTATCGGCCGGAGCACAAACTTGTCCTGATGGAAAACCAGGAAGGGTGCCCTGGAATACAGGGCTGCCAACTCAAAACACAACGTAGAGAGGTTATTGTCGCGAGAAAAGCAACCTTCCAGGATAGGAAGGGAGACCTTGAGGGGCCAGATTAAGGTCCCATGCTTCTAGCGGCCTCCTATAAGGGGGAACTAGACAGGACACCCCTTGAATGAAGGTCCTGACCTGAGGTTTGACAGCAAGGAGTCACTGGAAAAGAACTAAGAGTCCAGAAATATGACCTTTGAGGGAACTGGAAGAAAGCTCGGCGTCCAGGACAGACTGAAAGAAACCTAGAATCACATGGAGGGAAAATACCATAGGCGAGTGGTCTCAAGCCTTACACCTAGAGAAGAAAGCCCTCCATGTGTGATAGTAAATGCGAGCCGAGGCGGGTTTCCTAGCGCTGATCAATCTTTTGATGACGTCTGAAGAGAAACCAGTCTGGGTTAGGGCCCTTTCACATCAGCGTTTTTTTCAAATCGCGGCAGATGCGGTGAAAAAAAACGCATCTGCTGCGCGGATTACCGCATACCGGCTGCACGGTTGCGGCCAACGCCATACAAGGTATAGGCGGACTTGCGGCAGGTGCGCAAGTGCGGTTTTGGCACTTGCGGCAGGTGCGGCACGAAAAAAAAAGGTTTCAGACGCGGTTTTTTTCACGGCCGCACCTGCCGCAAGTGCCAAAACCGCACTTGCCGCACCTGCCGCAAGCCCGCCTATACTTGTATGGCGTTTACTGCAACGTGCCGCAAGTGTAGCCGGTATGCGGTAATCGCGGCAGATGCGTTTTTTTCACCGCATCTGCCGCGATTTGAAAAAAACGCTGATGGGAAAGGGCCCTTAGAATCCAAATCTCTACAGCCGTGCCGTCAAATTCAGGGCTGTCGAATGTTGGGCCCTGAGTGAGGAGGTCAGGGCGGTCCGGAAGGCGCCAGGGTGTGTCGGCGACAAGCTGCACTAGGTCAGCGTACCAGGCGCGCCTGGGCCAATCTGATGCCACTAGAATGACGGGGACGCCCTCTGCCCTGATTTTCCTCACCACTCTGGGTATTAGAGGCAGAGGGGGAAAGACTTACTGCAGGCGAAACGGAGTTCAAGGTTGGACTAGTGCGTCCGCTCCCACAGACAGCGGATCATTGGGACCAAGCCATGAACGTGGGCACCTTGGTGTTCATTCGTGAAGCCATGAGATCCACATCCGGAGTCCCCCAGCAATGACATCTGCTGGAAAACCTATGGATGTAAAGCACATTCCCATGATGCAATACCCTGATGGCTGAGGAAATCCGCACTGACCGGGTCGATTTGGCCCAGCGGAGAATGGGTTCCACCTCGCGCATGGTGTTCCGGTTGTTGCTGCCTCCCTGATAATTGACACATGTAACTACTGTGGAATTGTCCGACTGGATACGAATATGGCAACTTGCCAGATGATAAACAGTCTGTAGAGCCAAAAATATGGTCCGAATCTCCAGAAGGTTGATGTGCAGAGTGGAGTCCCGTGAGGACCACCGTCCTGCGCTGTATGGTGGCGGTAAACTGCCCCCCAATCTATCAGGCTGGTGTCGGTGGTGAGCACTGCCCAGTGAGCAGGAAGGACCTCCCCTACAAGAGGGAAGTCGGTCGTAGCCATCAGCGAAGGGCCTGCTTGACCTTGGAAGGCAGCCGAAGGGTCCTGTCTAAGGTGAACGGGTTCCTGTCCCATGCTGATAGAAGGGCCATCTGCAGGGGCTCGAATTGCAGCTGGGCAAAAGGGACCGCCTCAATTGCTGCAACCATTTTGCCTAGGACTCGCATTCCCAAGCGAATGGAGTGAGATAAAG
The DNA here is from genome assembly GCA_033576535.1 of Allobates femoralis. Lineage (NCBI taxonomy): Eukaryota > Metazoa > Chordata > Amphibia > Anura > Aromobatidae > Allobates > Allobates femoralis. The sequence continues at coordinate 234,559,338 of JARQOC010000004.1, forward strand.
GGCGAAGAAGAGCCCGGGACCCCCTGAAACAAAGCATGGGACTTGTCTTGAGGAGAAGAACCAACCCGCGGGAGGTATCGAAAACTTTCCTCAGAAAGGTAATGGTCTGATCCAGAACTGGGAGGACTTGGCCAGATTGACTAGCCACCCTAGGCGAGTGAGAGTGTCCACGGTAATATGAACGCTCTCTTTGCAGTCTGCAAAGGAAGGGGCTTTGATCAGGAGGTCGTCCAGAGAGCGCAGGACGACAAAGCCCCGAGAGTGAAGGATTGTCATAACGGTCGCCATGACTTTGGTGAAAATCCTGGGGGCCGTGGCGAGCCTGAAGGTCAGTGCGACGAACTGAAAATGATTGTCGTGAATGGCAAACAGCAGGTATTGTTGATGCGCCTGGGAGATCGGAATGTGTAGATACGCACCTTGAATATCTATCGATGCCAGGAATTCTCCTTCTTCCGTTGATGTAATGGAGTGGAGAGACTCCATGCAGAAATGGCGAAGACGAACAAATTATTTCAGGTGCTCCAGATCCAAGATGGGACGGAGAGAGCCATCCTTCTTGGGAACTACGAAAAGGTTTGAATAGAAGCCCTTGAAGTGTTCGCCTTCCGGAACTGGGATGATGACTCCCGCCTGTAGCAGCAAATCAATGGCCTTGAAAAAAGTGCGAGCCTTTGATGGAGACGGTGGGGAACAGACGGAAAAAAAGCGGTTTGGTGGGCGGGAAAAAAACTATGTAGCCGGAAGACAACAGCTTCCTGACCCACTTGTCTTCTGTGACGACGAGTCCAGACGTGACGAAATAAAGGAAGTCGGCCGCCTACTAAGGTGGTGTCTTCCGTGGGTGAGGGCGAGTTAAGATGACAAGAACCTATGTGAGCTAGAGCCCTTCAGTCTGGACTGTTTTGACAGAGATTGCCAGGTTGTGTTGGCTTTTGTGTGGACTGGGAGCCCCTGTCCCTGCGTTGGGAGCGGTTTGTATTTTGTGACAGGTGGGAGGCCGCGCAGCCAAACGAACTCCGAAAAGACAAAATAGTGTCTGCTGACGTTGCACAAAAGGACGTCTGTTTATTTTGGGGAAGAGAGGTACTCTTACCTGCGGTGGCATCATAAATTAGTTTGTCAAGCCATTCTCCAAAGAGTGGCCAATAAGATATGGAAGAATAGTCAGGGATTTCTTGGAAGCGAAGTCCGCTCTCCACTCTCTGAGCCAGAGCGCTCTGCGAATGGTGATGGCATTTGAGGCTGCAACGGCTGTGCAATTGGCTGAGTCCAAGGACGCATGAGTAATATATCGCCGGCTACCGAGATCTGGGCTGCTAGAGAGGAGTGTAGTGAATCCGTCCAGGTCATGATTGCCTTGCAAGGGTTGCAAGGCAAAGGATGGTGAGAGAGATGAACCAGAATCCTCAAAGACAGAGCGCGCCATTTGTTCTACCTGTCTGTCGGTTGAGTCTTTAATGGAGGAAACTGAGGTAGTCCACCCTATCCTGGCCTAGGGCAGGGGGAAGGGGTATCGAGCATCGATGGCCTTACGTTTCCAAATCTTTTATCGGGACGAGTTCTATGTTTCTTCAGGATCTCCTGAAACTCAGGATGATCTTCAAAAAAATGTTTGTGTGCGTTTGACCTTCTTGAAAGACACAGCATGGTCTGAGGTCTCACAAGGGTTTGCCAACTTGTCTGGTTGATAGCCGTAATTAACTCTCAACCATGGCCTGCGTGTCGGTAGAATCTAAGGAAAAGGATACGTCCGGATCTTGAAATGCATCAGCAAGGGTGAGGCCATTCTAGTTCCCGGATAGGGGAGGTTTAGGAGCCCTGTGAGGACGCGGAAGCAGCGTTCCTATGATGTAGTTTACGTGTTGTACCAGCCACGGATTGTTGTTTATCTCATGGCCTGTCCCTATGTGGCGTACTGTCGTGTACAGGGAAGTCGACCTGTGACGCCGATGGCCGGAGGTGCATGGGTGGGGCGGCTCTGCAGGGTCTGGACTAGGGTAGTGGAGAGCTTGTCCATGGATTGCAACATGGATTGTGTGAGGAACAGGTGGGGTTAGGGGCACAGGAAGGTGTGGTGTAGGTGGGGGGCTGCTGGACGGTATTGGGGTCACAAGCCTGGCAGTGCGGAGCAGAGTGTCCGCTAGGCAGCTGAGAGCAGCATTAATGCAAGAGGCATGTGAGAGAGTGTAAGACTTGGGAGGGGTCTTTTTGGTAGTCTTTGAGCTCTGCATGGTTTTCTGGCAGATTATATAGGGCCAATATAGGTCACACTGTGGGTACAGTATATCGAGACAGGGAGCAGAATCAATAGAATGAGCTGCAGCAGAGTAGGATCTGCTGAGCTCCTTACCCCAGAACCTAGGTCGGCCTCAAATGCAGCTGTGCCCTGATCCAGTGTTCCCCTGTGCAGAGAGGCTGTATGCCGCAGTAACCGTGGTAGAGTTACAGGCTGCATGTGTGAGGAGGAAGTGGGAGGGTGCAGAGAAGGTGTGCAGGAAGTCTTGTGATGAGCAAGAAGTGCCGAAAAAAAAAAGCCGGACTGTCCTTTCTGGGAGGCGGCTAGGGGGTGCTCTGGCCGCAGATGACGTCACAGGAGGCAGGTGGGAAGTCGGAGGGGGCGGAGCCACTCGGAGCAGGCCGGAGGCGGGAATAAAGTAAATTACGGCCCCGGGAACGGTGCATTCTCGCCCATTGTAGGGAGCCCTCTGTCTTTGCCATGCCACCTCTGGTACAGAAGGGGTTCACAGTATGCTGTCTTATGTGGACTATTGTGCAACCATCTCAAATAGGGGCCCGAGGGGAGATAGGGGTAGCCCGGAGGCATTACCTGATGCTGGCCACTGCAACACATGGTCCCTGTGAGTGGAGGATGAGGAGGGTGGTGTGCAAGGTGAGAGTATCTGCTCCTACGACCCAGGGTCCAGACGTGTCACCAGGCTCCTGCAACCCAGTGTCCCAACTGTGGGACCTGGGGAGAGCCGTAGAGCTCCTGCATGTCACAAAAAGTCTCGGCCCTATTGTACCTGGTGGGAAGGGGAGATCCATGATGGAGCAGACTGTGATAGGGGGATACGGGGAGGTAACACTCTGTGCCCTCCTGAGGATGCTGGAGAACGGGATGCTAATGGTACCGTCTCGTTGGTAATAAAAAAGGAATAAAAATAAATATATTGTCCCTCGTCGCAGAAGGGGCCAGTGGAGATAACACTCCATGTTCCTTCTGTTGGTGGTTGTGGGAGAGCGGTACGTGAAGGCACAGTCGCCCGTCTAACTTCATTCCGAGGGAAAAGTGAGGAAAAAGGGTAAAGAAAAAATAATATAAAGATATGATGTGGGTCAGTAGACCACATCTGCCCCCTAATGACACTAAGCTGAAACTGGTTTGGCTTGTGCCAGCCAGGGGGTGTATACTGCAGGAGAGGAGTTACTCTGTCTTTTCAGATTTTCTTGTGTCTCTCCCAATGAACTGTAGCATAACAGCCATGGTCCTGTGTCCCTTAATGAGGCGATTGAGAAAGAGCCAGTATCAAATAATGGACAATGCAAAGATCAGATAATAGAGGACCTTTTACTAATTTGAGCATGTTAAACTAGCCACATCATGGATTAGTGGATGTAGATAATTAAAATACAGTTTTTATTTTGTAATTTCTCCAATTTATATAAACCAGAGATCTTTCACTAGAGGAGTGTACTTTTTCCCTTGAATGATTAGCAGAAGCTCTCATGCAGGGTAAAAGAGAACATGTGCCCAGAATAGCTTAGAGCAGACTTTTTACTGTATGACACATCTAATGATAGACAGTCTGATCTTATTGTAGAGCTGTGTGCTATTGTATACACCTTTCATCGATACAGTTGAACGGACACAGAGCAGTGCTTCTAATATGAGAAAGCTCAGCTCTGCTGTACTGCCTCTTTCCCCACACTGACTGCCGTGAGATGAAACCCAAACTGTGTTTGTAACCACACTCATCTCTGCTCTACGTCCCTCACTTCTTTGTAATCACATACAGGTCTGCAGTGCAATTACACTGTGGTTACTTGTCTCACACAAGAGAAACCTTGATCCAAGCAATTTGTTGGGTGTGTTCTTTCTGAGGTATAATGCTGCCAATTTAAGATTGGTCAACCTCATGCAGGGGAAGAAGTACAAGTCCCCAGTGAAAAATCACCATTAATAACTCTTTGGATTTAACAAACTTTACATGATAATATTTCCGCAATGGAGATGAGAAATAAAAAAAACAAACAAAAGCAAACAAAACAATGCGTTATTCAGCCCTGCAGTCACTATACCATGATGTGGCCGGTTTAACACGTTCTAACTGGTATCCTCCCCCCTTCTGTCCTTGTGTGTGCCTTGTATTGCTCATGTTTATTGTACCTGTCTATGTATGCCCCTTTTCACATGTAAAGCGCCATGGGATAAATGGCGCTATAATAATGGATAATGATAATAAGTATTACAAAGGCATCATACTTTAATAAACTAAAACAAACAGCTAATTTATTACAATGAGACCTATACAATGTTGAATATAGGCATGTGTTAGTATTTGTGTTAGCATATGTGCGTATTAGTGTGTGTTTATATATTATATACATATACATGCACACACACATACACATACACCATACACATGTTGAGGCTGTACCAAAGTGTACAACATCTTAAAAGGAGAACTGCACAGCCATTAAATAGAGAGGAATAGTTACCGTAAAATAGAAAGACTTTTGGCCCCTATGTCTTGACAGCCATGTTGAATACCCGCAATTAGATATGGCGCAAATTTATGGATGGACCCTTTGTCCTGAATGGAACCAGACACACCTTGAGCCACTTTTACTTTGTCCCCTTCACTGTTATAAAATATAGAAAATGCAGGATTATACAAAAAACTGGAAACTCTTTTAGAGACTACAATAACAGCTCTAATTGATATCAAACCTATAATAGTTATTAATAGTTATGCCACAATCATTTGTACTAATGTAAACCTTTACTTAATTAGTCTTTGGTTTGTCTAAAACTGATCAGTCACATTAGATAGTAGTCATTGGAACGATCATTTGGCCAACAGCTATCTCTTGCAATTCTCTCACAGGAAAGATCGGTTGAACACTTCTGTGGTCTCCAGAAGACATACTGAGGCTGGGTTCACATTTGCGGATCCCTCCGCAGCGTTCTGCAGAGGTGACCCGCAATGTGACCGCAGCGGCCGCCAGCTCCTATATTTATAATGGGTGCGCATGGTGCTGCGCTTGACCGCGCATGACTGTGCGCACCATTCACTCCTATATGTGATCTGTGCGCAGGCGATGCCTGCGCACAAATCACACACTCTCGTCCGCACCAGGGACGCGACATGTGTCATTCCTGGTGCGGACGAGAGTGTGTGATCTGTACGCAGGCATCCGACTGCGGACAGATCACATAGGAGTGAATGGTGTGCGCAAGGTCATGCGCGGTCAAGCGCAGCACCGTGCGCACCCATTATAAATATAGGAGCTGGCGGCCGCTGCGGTCACATTGCGGATCACCTCTGCAGAACGCTGCGGAAGGGTCCGCAAATGTGAACCCAGCCTGACTGACTCTTAGAGCAGCCACTTAAAGATCAAGCAATTGTATGCCAACAGATGTCAGGAAAAAGTCCAGTATCACGAAAAAAAAACAACATTTAATAATTGGCCAATCCCACTAAAAATGACAGGCAACTTTCCTCTCTAGGGTGTAAGGGACTTAAAGGGTTTTCTCACAAACAGTACATTTTAATCAATAGATTTTAGAGTTATAAATTCCACAATTGGCACAGGAATATTTTACTTTTTTTCTTACTTTTTAAAACCTCAGAGAAATCTAATAAATGTGCCCCTATACCGTGTAATGGTGGTGTCTGACTGAGCGGGGACATTGTCTGATCATATCACATCTCCTGGGCAGGGAACGAAACAAGAGTATACTGACTGAACAGCAAGGAATTGCAGGCAGGGGGCTATGGAGTTGGAATAAAATGGATCGACTCAGACTCCTAAAATATATAATGAATTGTGTCTAGAAGTTCACTACAGAATGTGCTTAATATTATTATGTTCTATCTAAATAGCTTTACTATTTTATCAGAATAATGATGATTAAAGCTTGAAGTTCACATTGTACTACAATAAATTTATCACTTAAAAATGAGCCATGTATGAGGGAGTCAGAGGTTCGGCTTACAGACTCCACAGCCCTGATTGCAGGTGAGGCAAAACATTTCCCTGCCTGTTAAAGCCAGTTTTTACCTCACAGACAAACTCATCTATGATCCTGTACTGTAATGTCTGAATACTATTTTACTTCCTCCCCTGTCCAGGAGATGATCACACCATGTCCCTGTACAGTCAGACACAGCCATTACACAGTACATAGCAAGACACACATATAAGATTATCTCAGCACAGGAGATGTGGTATGATCAGACCATGTCCCTGTACGGTCAGACACATCCATTACACAGTACACAACAGGACACATATACAAGATTATCTCAGCACAGGAACTTTTTTCTTCTTTAAATATATACAATTGTGGAAATTATTATTATTCAAGATCTAGTAATTTAAACTAAAGGCCCAGTTACACACACAGATAATTGTGCAGAGATTGTTGGCAGATCTCTGGTTGCAGTGAAATCATGGACACATTGCTCCATTTTGTGGCCATGTACAAATGTAACAATGTGTCCATGATTTCACTGCAACCAGAGATCTGCGAACAATCTCTGCACAATTGTGTGTGTAACTGGGCCTTAAATGTACCTTGTTTGTGGGACAACCCATTTAAAAAAGTTCTTGAGAATTTGATTGTCTTGCTTTTAAAACAAAGTCCAAAACATGAAGACAATTTTCTCTAGGTTTGAGAAGGGAAAAAACGGCATGAATTCATAGCCAATCTAAGAAGAAAACATTGTTATGGACACCTGAAATATCTTTTCTGGCTACTAGTATTTTTCTCCATGGCATCTAGTGAGCCCATCCCTCTGTATTTCTTCAGTCTCACACCATCCGAAAAGAAGTATTCACCAGGAGCTTCTGTGGTTGCAGCCAACAAAGAACCCATCATCACTGCACAGAGAAAAAAAAAACAAAAAAAAAAAACATTAAAATAAAGACAAAAAAAAAATGCTAAAGAGGTTTTCCTGTTTAAGGAAATCTATGGTGCCAGACATAGTGCAAATACTCCAGCATTGGTCTCAGCCACAACTTTCAGTGTCTTTGAGGGTACCGTTACACGTCGCAACATTGCTTGCAATTTCACTGGCAATTTGCTGGTTGCAGTGAAATCATGGACACATTGTTCCATTTGTACACAGCCACAAAATAGAACAATGTGTCCATGATTTCACTGCAACCAGTAAGTTGCCAGTGGAATTGCATGCAATGTTGCGACGTGTAACGGTACCCTTAGGGTATGTGGAAAGGAAATATTTTTCACATCTTTTTGTAAACCTGAAGAGTTTTTGTTTTTTTTTTCCAAGCACTTTTACTCAGTCAGTCATTGTAGATCATTTTTTCAACATTTTTCAGTGTATTTATAGGTTGTTGCTTTAGAATTATTTTTTTAAAACAAGAAAATAGCACATTTTTAGCCCTTCCATCTTCCAAGTAAAAAACAAAATGTCTGAAAAATTGCATGATTACCTCTTAAAGGGATCCTGTCACCCCCAAAACACCTCTAAACCTATTAAAAGCTGTCCCTTGAGCATAGTAACACTTACCCTACACTCCTTTTAGCTCCTAAATGCACCAAGTGAAATTGAAGATAAATGTTATTACACTACCTCATTAGGGATGATAATGAGTGACTATGCTATTCATAGTCACCCTGGTAGGCTCTCCCACTTCATGATATCACGCCTCCATAGTCGTGATCTTCTAATCAGATTAAAATGCGCGCCTCCCCGCTCTGTGCTGTCTCGGCCGGCCTGTAGTGGGGCTGGGTGACGCGAATCGCGTCATTTCCGGCGCCGGTGACGTAGTACACCCGCACCACTGTTAGCTTCAAACGCGCACTGCGCATGCGCAGTGCGGGTCTTGAAGCTAACAGCGGCGCGGGTGTACTACGTCACCCGGCGCCGGAAATGACGCGATTCGCGTCACCCAGCCGCACACTGCAGCGGTCCAGCTGCCATAGGAGAGCGGGGAGGTGCGCATTTTAAACCGATTTAGAAGATCACGCCTATGGAGGCGTGATAACATGAAGAGGGAGCGCCTGCCAGGGTGACTATGAATAGCATAGTCACTCATTATCATCCCTAATGAGGTACTGTAATAACATTTATCTTCAATTTCACTTGGTGCATTTAGGAGCTAAAAGGAGTGTAGGGTAAGTGTTACTATGCTTTAGGGACAGCTTTTAATAGCTTTAGAGGTGTTTTGGGGGTGACAGGATCCCTTTAACTACTTGGTGGTAAAAAGTTTATAGAACCTTTTCAGGTTTTTCAAAGTGGACTTGCTCCAAACTCACCTAAAATATGTGAGCATGCCCTTATTGTCTGCAATACTGCTGCTGCCATTAAGTGAGCTCAGCAGCTCTGCTGAAGAGATGGCATTAGCCGTTCAGCTCAGTTATTAGATGCTGTATGGTCAGCGCTGCACCCAAGGACTTTGAAAAAGCACAGGCGAAACATGCGTCAGGACGCAAAAAAGGGAAACACAGATGACACTTAGTATTTTTTTTTAATAAATGTAATCTTCCTGAACTTAGCTTATCTTTACACTTATAATGATAATATTTATATAGCGCTATTAATTCCATAGCACTTTACATACATTTGCAACACTGTCTCCATTGGGGCTCACAATCTAAACATCCCATCAGTATGTCTTTGAAATGTGGGAGGAAACTGGAGTGCCCCGTGACTCACACAAACATGGGGAGAACATACAAACTCCTTGTAGATGGTGTCCCTGGTGGGATTTGAATAAGACTCCAGCGCTGCAATGATGCAGTGCTAACCACTAAGCCACTGTGCTGCCAATACAATTATAGACACAATGTGCCTTACCTTAACTTTTGATAGGGGTTGGTGTTTTTTGTAATTTGGCTGCAATTTTGCACACTACATTATTATTTATTTTTTATTTTTTAATAATTGCTCCCTTATAGAATTTCTTTACTTCGCGACTGGATTATTGTAACCACTTCTCACATTATTATGAATATCTATCCCCATATTATTAATATATTGTACTATGGGCTATATGTATACATTGTTTGTAGTGCTGTATATATGCTTTTTGCCTACACCCTCCCTGGTTTTTCTCTCTCTATTTTTGGTTGTATTTTTGTGCTGAATAAAAAGGTACTTTTTAAATAAAATGGGTATTGCCATATTTATAGGTTAATACATAAAAGCAATCAAATTACATTGACAGAATGCCTGTGTTAGACCCTGCCTATGGGTGGGTCCAACAGGCACCACACCTGGCAAACCAGGAGGTTACTGTTTGACCTTCAGATGCTATGGGCGACTTTACACACACCAAGTTATCTGTCCAACTTCTGATCAACTTACTGGTTGCAGTGAAATCATGGACACATTGTTACATTTGTACACAGCCACAAAATGGAGCAATGTGTCCATGATTTCACTGCAACCAGCAAGTTGGTCAGAAGTTGGACAGATAAGTTGGCGTGTGTGAAGTGGCCTTTAGACAACCAAAGTTTTGGAGTGTTAATTAGCCAGAAACAGCGGGCGCACTCGGCCTGTCTGTTATCACAAGAACTCTGCTATCAGCTGAGCAGAGCTCCTGCTCTGATCGTGCAGGAAAGTGCTGATGTTTCAGCACCTCCATTATGATCACAAGCTGTGATCAATCAATTCAATTGATTGACCAGAGTGATTAGAAAGAAAGGACCACTGAAATGGGTCCCTGCATCTCTTCATGTGACGGTCACCTGTCAGTGATTGCTGCTAACCAAGCCATCACTGTGTTTTCACACACCATTTAAATCCATCCATTGCATAGGTAGCTCATTACAATGTGTGAACTGACACCAGCTCATGACGTGCGTGTATGTCATGCAGCATTAATGAGAAGCCATCACAGGATTTTATAATGCAAACTAATGTGTGTGAGAAAAGGCGCTTCAATACTGATGAACTATTTACCTTGCTTGTAAAAATCTACTTTTTGTCAGAGAAATCCATAAATAAATATGTATACTAATTAGATGCGAGAGCAGCGGTGTGGACAGTAAATTTACAGTTTGCAGCTTTTTTTCTAGAAAATTCCAGAAAATAGCTTTACCACCACTAGCAGCTCATGTGCTATGCTCCTACTGGTTACTACATAGACATCTACATAGACAATTTAAATACACAGGTTTTTTCCATGACAAAATTAGCTGAAAACGTGGCACCCCAAGGTTAAAGTGCCACAGAAACATCAACACAGGTTTAATCCCCACACAACACTACACTAGGAGTGGGAGGAGCTTAGGTGCACCTGCACTAGTGGGAGAGCTAAAGTTGTTTACCACAGAGCAGGAGTGACAGTATTCAGTTCAGAGGAAGTTTAGTTTGAGTCTGGAGCAGGAGCAAAGTAGAAGTGGAGGTCCTGAGAGGTCTGAGAAGAGCAGAGAAACAGAGGAACATACCAGGATAAAGAGTTACCCCCAAAAACTTGACCCCGGGGAGGCGCTTAAGGTATGGCACTTAGACTTTCTGGGCTGCTGTCCGTTCGTCGGCGTTCGCGCCGTTTATGTATATGTAATCTAACAGCTTGATTAACATGCAGTCAATGGATTAGAAACTTGTCTCACTAGACGTTTTCTGCTGTCGTTTCAGTCAAACTGAGTTTTCTCAGTCAAAACTGAGTTTCCACGTTTCCAAAAATAGAGAAAGTGACTTCTTCCACCGTTTCCACGTTTCAGCTGATCAAGTGCACAAAAACTCAGTTTCAAACGCGAGAACGCCGAGAAACGCTGTAAACGGCGAACGAGCAAAAGGGACACTGCTGAGCACAGAACTCAGTTCTGCTAAAAAAACCCAGGTTTTTGGACGTCCTCAAGATGCAAAACTCGTGTGCACAAGCCTATGACGGATACCGGATCCGAGGCTGTGCCCGAGACAGACAGGACAGTAAACACCGGCATAGTGAAGGTCCACCATCTTCACAGCACCATAGCAAAGCAACACTGAGGGTCAGTGACACAGAGGACTCAAGTTGCCCAGCAGATTGGTACCGTGAGCAGAGACAGGGCCAGCAGTACAGCTACAAGCAGCAGCAGGGCCACACACAGCGCTTAAGTAGGAAGCCAAGGACCCGGTCAGGGTGGGAGCAACCTGGTACAGACTCCGTGGACAATATTGTGTGATACCATCTGCAAGTAAAGACTTGGAAAACAACAGAAACCGTGAGTGTGTGTGATCCTTATACTGAAGCCCCATTGTCCTCATATACTGCAATTACCTCTACTCGCATCTTCTCTACTGCTACCCCTACTCTCCTGCAGCATCAATAACTATCCTCACAGACTTTAACTACTACTACCACTGCCCCGGGGAACCCAGTTCTGCCCACAGGAACTATGCTATCTAAGCTGCTATCCCATCATCCCCGAAGGTTCTGCAGCAGCGGCGGCCCCATTACTGGCCGCATATAGTGGGTGGGTCACGTGTGACAAATCCCCTGTAAAATAACCCCCCATTTTATTGTGCGTGGGCCTGTGACATCCCCCAGCAGTACCCCGGTCCGGCACGAGTACCCCGTCCCAGTGGGCTCCACAAATACTTTGTTAGGGCATTTTCACACTGTTTTTTTTTTTTTTTTTTTTAAAATGCAGCAGTCGCGGTAAAAAAACGCATCTGCCGCACTTTCTGCCTAACGCCACACTTGCGTCAAGCCCCATGCGGTAAGTGTGCGGCAGGTGTGGTTTCCGGCCGCAGGAAAAAATGCCGCTGGCCGCAGGTTTTTTTCGCGGCCACAACCGCACTTTCTACACACTTACCGCAAGCCCCATAGACAATACATGGGGCTTGATGCAGTGTGCCACAAGTGTGGCCGTTAGGCAGAAAATAAGGCAGAATATGCAGTTTTTTTTTTTTACCGCGACTGCTGCATTTGTCAAAAAACCCCAGTGTGAAAATGCCCTTAGTCACATCCTTTTCAAGATAATGTTGTATTGATCATAATCTAGACATGCAAATGATTTTTCCTCGTCTGTCACAAAAACAGTAACCTGAAAACTTCTGCCCCTACATAATTCTAAACGGCCACCAATGCCGGTCATTACAAAGCCAAAAACAAACAATTCTTAATTTATAGACACTTACCTGTAGAAGCTCCAAGAGCTAAAGCTTTCACCACATGTCCCACTGTCTGAATTCCCCCATCTGCTATAACTGGAACGCCAAATCTACGGGCATACTCTGCAACTTTGTATACTGCAGTTCCCTGGGGTCTTCCACAGGCCATAACTGTAACAAGAACCAATTTCAACATTTGTTAGCCATCGTCTCCAAAACTTTACTGCCCGAGTATTAGCAAGTCAAATGGCTGCAACATGATTAAATAGAAAAGCAGGTATTAACTATTTAATTGGAGAGCAGCCTTTCCACTTACCCTCCTGAGTAATGCATATAGATCCACATCCCATGCCTACACGCAGGGCATCAACACCGGCATCAATGAGATTCTTTGCCTGAGCTGCAGTCACCACTGTCAGATAAGAAAGAATCACATGTAAAGAGATGGCTACAGAACGCATGTTATGAAGAGCAATTCCAATTAGTGAGGGCAATGGGCAAAATACCTCTGTACTTCCTAGGAACATAATGAATGGTTTCCTAGCCTTGGCAGGTCTACGACATGAAAGGCAATTACAGAAATTGCACATATGTAAAGCAAACACTAATTACATGTGCACACAAATATTACATAAATCTATCAGTCTAACCACCTACCATTTCCACCAACAACTTGCAATTCAGGATATTTCTGTTTGATGTAGTGGATCATATTTATCTGATACACAGAATTGCCCTGTGAAGAATCCTGTCAAGTAAAAAGAAAGCCTTTAAAAGTACATATTCAGTTAAAATATGTAGAAGCATTACAATAACCTTGTGTGAGAAGACTAAAACTTAACTTGTACAAAACCTGATTGAAAGGCAATCATAAAATACATTTCTATTAAATAAAGAAATAAATAAATGGATGATAATCCCACAAAATCCCTCCAATATGTACAAATATAACCAAATGACCTGTAATAATCAGAGCTAAGACCAATAAATGGAAAGACTTCACCATCCATGGTGGTGGTGGCCCTGGTATAGCAGGTTCATCAAGTAGAACCCTCACAATCCATCTCCATGTATGAAACAAATTCTCGAAGAATGATTTGTCAGCTTAAAGGGAACCTGTCACCTGGATCTAAGCCCCTACACTATCACTACCTGTCCCTGCACCTTCCTAGCTGCTCCCTATCTATCCCTCTCTGAGCTAAATCCGCCCTATAAAACAGCAGAAAAATAACTTCTAACTTACAGAAGTCCCTGTGGCTGGGGACTGAAAAGGCGGTCCAGGCTCCATTCTGCCCCTCCTCGATGCAGCAGCACACGCCCCGCTAGGCGGCGTTATTCTTTCTTCATCGCCACCTCCTCCATTTGGAATCTCCCACCCACTTTACACTGTAAGGTAGCAGTTAGGATCGGCAGGACAGAAGGCAGTGACTCAGGTATTTACTCACACAGCACACAGTTTAATTGCACAGTTCAGATATTCACAGACCTCCAGGTTCCAGGGTGCAGCCAAGTAAAACCTCATACAAACCCAACAGCTGATATAGAAGCTCAGTACCTTCCCCCAGGTAGGCTTTGTTAGGTCAGCCCACATCCTTTTGCTCCTCACCGTCCGCTCATTAGCCTCATGAACGTCCACTCAGAGAGCTCACAGGCTGTGTTAAATCTTCACATAGCTCTCTACACAGCAGCTCGTGCTGCTGTCCTGACACTCCACCCCCTCCCCACAGCCCAGGGCAGCTCATATCATCTCCTATTCACCCGCACACCTGGGCGTCAGTGCTTTCAATCAGCACTCAGCTCCAGCAGCAGCTATCCCAGTGTGTGCTGCTACCGAGCAGAAGATACAATCTCCCATATGCTGTGTCCCGGTCAGGGAACACATAGACGTCGCATCACCACAACATGATAGGTGTAAAGCAGGCGGGAGATTCCAACTGGAGGAAGCGGCTATGAAGAAAGAATAATGCCGCCCAGCGGGGCGTGTGCTGCTGCATCGAGGAGGGGCAGAAAGGAGCCTGGGGCTGCCTTTTCAGTCCCCAGCCTCAGGGACTTCTGTAAGTTATAAGTTATTTTTCTGCTGTTTTATAGGGCGGATTTAGCTCAGAGAGCGATAGATAGGAAGCAGCTAGGAAGGTGCAGGGACAGGTAGTGATAGTGTAGGGGCTTAGATCCAGGTGACAGGTTCCCTTTAATTACATGGTCAACGTAGCAAAAATGCTAACTGAAAAGGAGAACGGATGATAACAAGTGACTTGAAGTTCTCCCTCTATAATGTAGTGTACATACCAGTACAACAACGTCAACTCCAGCTTGCATGAGAAGATCAAGTCGATATTTATCATCTTCCCTGGTCCCAACAGCCGCCCCGCAGAGCAGCTGCTTCCTGCAGTCCTTCGATGCAAGAGGGTAGTCTCGGTTCTTCTTCAAATCGGTCCTCGCAATAATCGCCACGAGCTCATCGCTGTCATTCACTATTGGCAGTTTTTCCTGTTGTAAAAAGTTAAAATGTGTTAAACTTACCAGCCATAACTAGGAGAGACGCACAAGGCTGCTTGCTTAATGTATAGCTGGTTAGACTTAGTGAAGCGATGCAAGAGTACACCATAGAAAGCTGGACTGTACTAATACAAGTGGCCTGAAATGTCACATCAGTGAATTCTAAGGGTAAAATCTTTAGGCATAACTGTCATTTTAATTTTTATTTCATAAATCAGTAGTACCTATGAAAATAAGCTCATTTGGAATACATCTTTGACAAATTTGCTGCTTTCTCTGCCAGAATTGATCAGTCATTATAAAAATTCTCGAATCAAAAAGTAAAAACATAGATGTACATAATTGTCCATTTTCATGTGTACATTAATGAAATACAAAAACAAAATAAAAACTTAAAGACGACCTGTCACCCCCTCCATACATGCTGATCTAATTGCAGCACTGAATGCAGCAGGTCTTCTGCATTCAGGCAAGGGGTCCCCGTGTCTCTAGCCCCCTGTACCCAAAGATAATTGAATTTAATTTACAATGCGGAGCCAAAGAGGTGGGGTGTAGTGGCTGGAGCCACTTCTCTTCACAGAGTTATTTCACGCCCCCTGTATGTATTATCCTTCACCGCCTCCCTCCTGTCACTCATGGTCTCTCTCTCCTGCTGCATGAAAAGCTGTACGCAGGCGCAGAGCGAGGGATCGTTTTTGGAGGTGCTGGCCACCTGCCCCGCCTCCTGCGGTGACGTCAGCTCCTTTACCCACCCTGCTCCATGTTATCCACAGAGCAGGGCGGGGAAAAGCAGTGACGTTACTGCAGGACTTCACCGCCTTTCCCAGCCCTGCTCCATGGATAACATGGAGCAGGGCAGGGATAAGTGGTGACGTCACGGCAGGAGGCAGGGCGTTCGGCCTCCAGCAGTGACGTCACCGCTTTTCCCCGCCCTGGTGCGTGGATCCACATTGTAAGTTTTTTAATTCAATTATCTCGAGGTACAGGGGGACTAGAGACATGGGGGACCCCTTGCCTGAATGAAGCACACATGCTGCATTCAGTGCTGCAATTAGATCAGCATGTATGGTGTGTGGTGGGGGGGGGGGTCACAGATCCTCTTTAAATTGAAACCACAGTTACGCTTTAAGTGAATATATTTCCTTCCTACATCTCCCTCTGCAGTTAGTAGTGTTACTTTCCCTCCAATATTCAGCGTTGCCATCACCACCCTTATTTGCCATTTAATAGTTTGCGAGTAGCAATGAATTTAGTTATGTTTCACATACAAGAAATTGAACACCAATACTTACCTTTTTTTTTTTAAATCTACCAAGTCAGACAGATAAGCAATAGCCCCTTAGCATAAATTCCTCCCAGCACTGTGTAACAAGATGTTCTGTAATATTTTAGCATCTTAACACTCAAGATGGAGAAATAATTTCCTTTAATAGGCTTCTTTCGGTGTAAGCGTTTCCTTACCACCACAATCCATTTCTGTAGTCTTTGCTGGCATGTACCCCTCGTCCCCCTTATTTGCAGGGAGGCGCCGGGGGCATTGATGTTGAGGATGAAGGCATCTCCAGGATCCTGCTTACCTTTGGTTAATGAGCAATTTCAAAAGATTTAAAGTAAGACAATATTCTAATTAATTGCCATATAAACCTCAACGAAGGCTAAACTAAATAATGCATTCAGAATAGATCTCCGCTACATCTGCAGCAGGTGCAACATTCGCAGCTGATTGGCAGCTTTCTGTGTACATTGTGCATAGGCATAATGCTAGGAATCCGTGATGAGAGCAGGGTAATAGAGATTTTATGGATGTGCAAAACTACACGATAACTAGTAGTCCTCTAGTGAATCTCTGTGTAAATGGGACTGGCACTGCATTAACTACAACAGGCTATGTGCACTGCGCAATGTAGCAAAGATCGCTCACTATGCATAGTTTACTTTGGTTTGCTTGTGTAAACAGGCATTTAAATGCCTGCCGATTGATTAACGTTGCCTGGTGGTTGTACTGTGCAGCTGGTTGGTCCATGTAAATGGACCCCGTGTAACACATCATCACTGGAGTAGAGGTCTCTGTCTTCACATTCCGCTGCTCTCAGATTAATTTGCAAAAAATTGCTGACAAGGGTCCCATTACATTTTATAGCTATGTGCATGTCCATCCAATATGATGAAGGCTGGGCACACATGCTGGCAGTCTCCAAACATCAAGTACTCTACACAGTGGTCCTTGGTTCACTGCAGAGCAGGCCAATAAATAATATCTATCCATCAATCTTTTATTGTATTCTGCTCCGCAGTTAACAGAGGATCAAAGGGAATTTAATTGGACGTTAGAATAAAAATGAAAAAAAAAAGTGCTGGTGCTGCTACATGAAGACTAGTGGTGGAACATGCAGAAGATGGCTTCAGATACCCAGATTTTTTTGTTCAATACTGTCTGCATGCTCAACGAGCGGAGGACAGATCCAAACATAAGTATTTGTGTGTGTAAAAATGCAGCATGATGACAAATAACAGGTAGCCCCTGCACTCATCTGATAGGTGGATGTGACTTGCCCAATTCTTAACTTGGCCGTCAGACTCTGAATTTAGTCAGTCATGCACCTCATTAGATTAGACAGATCTGCATTTTACATAAGCACACATCATAACTTTTCAACTGATGTATGTAAAGTGCTATGGAATAATAGCGCTATATAAATGAATAAATATTACTACCGTATATACTCGTGTATAAGCCGACCCCCCTACTTTTGCCCCCAAAACCTGGGAAAACCTATTGACTCGTGTATAAGCCAAGGGTGGACCCCAGCACAGGTATACAGCCCCCAGCAGTGTGGTATACAGGCCCCCCCAGTGGTAGTATACAGCAGCCTCCCCAGTGGTATGCAGGCCCCAGCAGTATACACAGCAGCCCCAGTGGTATATACAGACCCCAGCATTATTACAGCAGCCCCCCCAGAGGTATACACAGCAGCCCCTGGGTAGTATACAGCAGCCCTTGGGGTAGTATACAGCAGCCCTTGGGGTAGTATACAGCAGCCCTTGGGGTAGTATACAGCAGCCCTTGGGGTAGTATACAGCAGCCCTTGGGGTAGTATACAGCAGCCCTTGGGTAGTATACAGCAGCCCCAGAGGTATTACACTGGCCCCACTCACTGTTTGGCGCCCCCACCTCACAGGATGGCCCCCCCCGCATGCAGCGCTGCGCATATACATTACCAGGCTATCAGCTGTCACCCTCCGGTGGCGATTCGCGGCTCCCGGCTCCGGCTTCCATCTTCATCTCTGTCTTCCTGCTTTGTGGCCGGGGCTCATCGCGATGACGTCATCGCGACGCCGATCATGCGACATGCAGGAAGACAGATGAAGATGGAAGCCGGAGCCGGGAGCCACGAATCGCCACCGGAGGGTGACAGCTGATAGCCTGGTAATGTATATGCGCAGCGCTGCATGCGGGGGGCCATCCTGTGAGGTGGGGGCGCCAAACAGTGAGGGGGTCCCGTATAACTCGCGTATAAGCCGAGGGGGGGACTTTTCAGCCCAATTTTTGGGCTGAAAAACTTGGCTTATACGCGAGTATATACGGTATGTTATTAATAGATCATTCAATTTTCTTTTACAGCATGTAAGCCACAATTGTTACACAACGATCAGGACAATTTTTTGCTCGTTGGTCTCCCGCTGTGCAGCACGCATCGGCGTGTTTGATGGCGGGAGACCAACGAGCGCCGGTCCAGAGAATGCAGAGAGCCAGCACAGGCAGCGGCACCGCCACCAGCCACAGCGGCGTGCGCCCGGCCGCGCAGTTCATGCTGGGAAATGTAGTCATACGTGTGCTTACCCTGGTACCAGCCTGTAAGCGGAAGAAGGCTGGTAACCAAGGTACACAGCGGTTAACTAGGACAGCACTGTGCTTAGTTACCCGATGTGTACCTTAGTTACCAGCCTTCTCCCGCTTACCCAGCGATGTGGAGGTCGACTCCCTGGTCGCTCAGGAGATCTGCCTGTTTGACAGCTCCCCAACGACAACACAGCGATGTTCCAGCAATCCCAGTCGTTGTCGGGATCACTGGAACATTGCTGTGTGACTGTACCCTTCCTGTAGCGGGATGAGGCTCTACAAATTGCACCCACAGACTATTTCAGGAAAAATTATACTCCACAAGTTAAATAGTGCACCTCCCTCTCAAGCCCTGCCTGTGTCCTTACAGAAGGTTACCACCATGCATGGGGTATTGCGGTGTGCAAGAGAAATTACCATTTTCACCCATTAACTCAAGAAAATGAAAACTAGGGCTAAAACGGTTTATTGGTAAAAAGAAGATATACAAAGAGTCACTGCACCTCTAGATAAATTTATTTAGGGATGAATTTTGTAAAATGGTTCACTTTTGCTTTTGTTCTGCCAATGCGACATGAGGGGTGCAGGTTTTAAAGTTGGACCTCGCTGATATAAAGGCCCCGTAAAAGTTACTTCAAAAGTAAGGTTGTGTTAGGCAAAAAGTAAAAAAATGTTTTTTATTTTCCATGGCATGACTTGAGGATATAAAAATTCTAAATAAAAATTGAAAAAAAAAATAAAAAAAATAAAGGAGAATTTTGTTATATTTGACATATTTTCATAAACACAAAAAGGGGATTTGATTTTTGGGTGTTCTCACCGTACAAATCTTTTTCTCTGAGCCTATAATTGGGGACACAGGACCATGGTGTTATGCTGCAGTTTACTAGGAGGCAACACCAAGTAGAATCTGAAAAACATAGTAACTCCTCCCCTGCAGTGTACACCCCCTGGCTGGCACCAGTTCATTGCCCAAAGCAATAGGAGAGATAAAAACATAGGCCTGTAAGAAACAACACCATAAGAGAATTCAAAGAGCCAAAAAGGAACATCAAACGGCCCGTAACAGGCATCAGGGAGGGTGCTGTGTCCCCCAATTAGAGGCTCAGATAAAAGGATTTTACGATGAGTACACACAAAACTCCCCTTTTCTCAATCACCTCATTGGGGGTCACAGGACCATGGGACATCCTAAAGCAGCCCCTGGGTGAGTCCAGAACAACATCAATAATCTCTGAAAGACATGCACCCTATTTGTGGGCTACCTCCGCTTGCAAGGTACTTACCCAGACTCGCATCCGGCTATGACGGAGTATGGATGTGGTAGTGCTTCGCAAATGTGTGAAGACTGGACCATGTGGCAGCCTTACAATCCTGCTTGGCAGATGCCTGGTGTCAAATGGCCCAGGGTGACCCTACCGCACGAGTCAAGTGCGCCCTCAAGCCAATTGGAATGGACATGTTTCGCAATTGATATTCTTCCTGATTAATCGACCTAATCCATCTGGCCAGTGTGGCCTTGGATGCAACCATGCCCTTTTTGTGGCCCTCCGGAAGGATGAATAGAAAATCAGACCTCCGGAAGGGAGCTGTTCTAGAAACATAGTACCGAAGGGTTCTAACCAGATCCAGTGTGTGCAGAGCCTTCTCGACCCAGTGCACCGGCACCGGGCAAAAAGAGGTGAGAAATCTCTTTGTACCGGTGGAATGAAGAAACCACTTTTGGAAGGAACGAAAACACCGTCTGGAGAACAACCTTATCCTGATGAATAGCCAGGAAAGGTGCTTTGCAGGAAAGCGCTGCCAGCTCAGAGACCCGATGGATAGAGGTGATCGCTACAACCTTCTGGGACAGAAGGAGGAGGGAAACATTTCTGAGGGGCTCAAAGGGGGTTTTCTGAAGAACCTCCAAGACCAGATTGAGGTCCCACGCCTCTAATAGTCTCTTGTAAGGGCGAATCAGACAGGAGACACCCAGAATAAAGGTGCGTACTTGAGGCTTAACCGCAATGGGGGCGCTGGAAGAGCACCGACAGCGCAGAAATTTGACCCTTCAGTTAGCCAGGAGAAAGACCAGCATCTAGTCCTGACTGAAGGAAGCCTAGAATAACGGGGAGAGAAAACAGAAGGAGCGAGTGGTTCCGAGACTTGCACCAAGCGAATAAAGTCTTCCAGGTGCAGTAGTAAATGCGAGCCGGGGCAGGCTTCCTCGCTCTAATCATTGTTTTGATTACTTCCGAGGAGAAACCGGCCTGGGTTAAAATCCAGGTCTCAACAGCCACACCGTCAAATTCAGGGCCGTCGAGTAGCGGTGGCATATTGGACCCTGAGTTAGCAGGTCTGGGCGGTCTGGAAGACGTCAGGGTGCGTCGGCGACGAGCCGAACTAGGTTGGTGTACCAGACGTGCCAATGTGGCGCCACGAGGATGACTGGGATGCCCTCAGATTTGATTTTTCTCACCACCCTGGGTATTGGAGGCAGAAGGGGAAAAAAATGTAAGAAAGGCGAAACAGAGTCCAGGACTGGAGTAGTCTGCTCCCACCGACTGCAGGTCGTGCGACGGAGCCATGAACTTGGGCACCTTGGCATTCAGACATGAAGCAATGAGATTCACATCCGGAATTCCCCAGCGATGACATATCTGCTGGAATACCTCCGGATGTAGGGCCTATTCCCCCCATGCAATGCCCTGACGGCTGAGGAAATCTGCCCCCAGTTGTCGACGCCCGGAATGTGCACTGCCAAGAGCACTGACCGGGTTGATTCGGGCCAGCGGAGAAGGAGTTCAACCTCGCGCATCGCCTGTCTGCTGCGGGTCCCTCCTTGGTGAATGACATATGCCACTGCTGTGGCATTGTCCGACTGCTAGAAGATGGTGGAAAGATCGTAGAGCTACAAATATAGCCCGAATTTCCAGGAGGTTCATGAGCAGAGTGGATTCCCGTTGAGACCATCTGCCTTGTGCTGTATGGTGACGGTAAACTGCTCTCCAACCTATCAGGCTGGCATCGGTGGTGAGCCCTTCCCAGTGAGCAGGGAAACTGGTCGCAGCCACCAGCAAAGAGAACGTTTGATTGTGGATGGTAACTGAAAAGTCCTGTCCCAGGCTCCTAAAAAGGCCATCTGCAGAGTCCTGAGGTGTAGCCGCGCGAAGGGGACCCCCCTCAACTGCGAAACATCTTGCCTAGGACTCTCATTCCAAAGCAGAGGGAATGAGACGAAGGGCGGAGTAGAGCTCTGACACCCTGATGTAGAGCACAAGACGTCTGAGGGAGAAGTACCAATCCGTGGGAGGTATTGAAAACCATCCCTAGGAAGGTATCGTCTGATTCGGAAATGGAGAGGATTTGGATAGATTGACCAACCACCCCAGGCAAATAAGAGTGTCTACTGTGAAGTGAACACTCTCTTAGCAGTCCGTGAAGGAAGGGTCCTTGATGAGGAGGTTGTCCAGATAGGGTAGAATGACTACAACTCGTGAGTGAAGAATCGTCATGACGGCTGCCATGACCTTGGTGAAGGCCCTGGGGGCAGTGACGAGTCCGAAGGGTACGGCAACAAACTGAAAATGGTCCTCGTGGATCGCAAAGCGCAGGTATTGTTGATGTGCCTGGGAGATCAGGATGTGCAGATACATATCTTGAACATCTATCGTGGTTAAAAAGTCTCCCGTCTCCATTGATGAAATGATGGAGCAGAGGGGCTCCATGCAGAAATGACGAAGACGAACAAGCTTGTTTAAAGTGCTTAGGTCCAAGATGGGACTGGACAGAACCATCTTTTTGAGATCTACAAAGAGGTTTGAGTAGAACCCTTTGAAACGCTTATTTTCCAGAACAGGATGATGACTCCCGCCTGTAGGAGGAAATCGACAGCCTGGAAAAAGGCAAAGCTTTTGACGGGGACCGTGGAGGAATGGAGGGAAAAAAAAACGTTGGGTGGACGAGCTACAAACTAGTTATAGCTGGAAGACACCAGTTCCCTGACCCATCTGTCCTCTGTAACCGTGAGCCAGAGGTGACGAAAACAGGAAAGTCGGCTGCCTACCAGGGTGGGGTCTTTCGCGAGTGAGGGCAAGTCAGGACGACGAGAACCTATGGGATCTGGATCCCTAACGTTTGGATTGCCGTGATCCAGACTGCCAGGTCGTATTCGATTTGTGTGTGGACTGGGGTCCCTTGTCCCTGCGTGGGGAACGGCTATTAGTTTGCGACGGCCGGGAGGCCGCCCAGCCAAACAAATCCGAAAGGAGCGGAAACATGTCTGTTGACATCGCGCCAAGGGAGTCTCGGTTTATGTTGGGGAAGTGAAGTACTCTTCCCTCCAGTGGCATCGGAGATCAGCTTATCCAGCCGTTCTCCGAAAAGACGGCCGCTAAGATAAGGAAGGCTAGTCTCCCTAATGAAGCCGCATTAACGCGGCGATACGCATTGGAGAAGGGTCCCTCTCCACTATACTCAGCATGGCTCGGTCACCACTCCTGGTTCTGCTCCTCTGATCAGGGATTTCCCTGGATTTCTCCTATTACAGGACTATTATGATTAGGTGAGACAGTTCAGTTATTTTGAGGTCTGGGCTGTTTCATTTTTGCCATGGCTGATTACTTGTAGTACTCTGGGCATCATCCAGTGCTTTACTTTGCATTTTGCACAATTATTTCTAGTTGAATTACAATTTCTCAGGGGCCATTGATTATTTTCCCTGCTGGGAACAGGTGCACTTTTCGCTCATTGAGGGCTTGCACAAACGCGCTTTATAGTGCGCAGTTTGCACATCTCACTGTTGCTGCTATTGCCATTCAGTGTACTTGCTAACCATTCTTGTGCCTTCACTGTTATATTACATTGTTTTTCAACTAGATTATTGTTGTTATTGCCATATCTGTCATTTTGCATTTGGATGTGCCTTTCTTGTGATAATGCATTTTACTTTGGGGGACTACTTCCACCATTTTGGGTTTATGGTTTTAAAGTTTTTATATGTAGTCTCTCGTGTTTAATAAACTTGATGTTGTTTCATTTATGCATGGTGGTGTGCTGCTGTTTTTGTCAATTCCTTTTCTCCTGTTTACAGCTTATCCAGCCGTTCTCCGAAAAGACGGCCGCTAAGTAAGGAAGGCTAGTCACAGATTTCTTAAAGGCAGAATCTGCTCTCCAACTTTCAAAGCCAGAGTGCTCTGCGGATTGTAATGATGTTTGATGCTGCAACGGCCGTGCAATTAGCCACATCTAGGGATGCGTGAACGAGATATTCTCCGGCCACTGACATCTGGACCGCCAGGCCCGTCAACTAGGAAGAGTGAATACTGTCTCAGAGAGAATGTAGAGTATCTGTCCAGGTCATGATTGCTTTAGCTACCCATACCGAGGCGAACGAAGGCGATAGGGAGAACCGGTCGCCTCAAAAACTAAGCGAGCTAGTTGTTCAAACTGACGGTCAGTTGGATCCTTAATGGAGGAGCCGTCAGGTAGAGAGGCAAGGTTTGTGCGGCTAAACGGGAAACGGTGGATCAACTTGCGGGGAGTCTGCCCAATCCCGGCCTAGCGCAGGAGAGAAGGGGTAGCGGGCTTCAACCGCCTTGCGGTTCCCGAACTTCTTATCCGGACGGGACCTATGTTTCTTTAAAATCTCCTGGATCTCAGGATGATCGGGAAAAAAATTATGTGGGCGTTGCAACTTCTTGAAAGAAACAGAATGGTCTGGGGCCTCACATGGAGGGTCGTCAACATTGAGCGTTTGGTTGACGGCAGTGATCAATCCTCGACCATGGCCAGCGTGTCGGTGGTGTCTAAGTCAAAGGAAGCCTCTGATTCAAGATCAGGATCATGGAACAAATCAGACGAGGGTGAGCCTGGGTCCAATTCCCTAGTGGGAGAGGCGTGGGAGCTTCATAAGGATGCAGGGGAAGCGCTCCTATGGTGCCTCTTCCGCCTTGCCTCAGCCACGGGAGGTAGTGCATCTCGTGGCCTGTCTCTTTGTAGTGTGCTCTTGTGTGCAGTAGTGTCCTCCCGAGACCCAGATTGGCCTGAGGTGCAGGGCATGGGATGGCTCTGCAGGGCCTGGATCAGGGTAGTTGAGAGCTTGTCCATGGATTGCGACATGGATTGTGTTAGAAACACAGCCCAGTCCAGTGGGTTAGAGGCACTGGAAGATGCGGCGTCGGTGGGGGATTCCTGTACAGTATTGCGGTCACAAGTCTGGCAGTGCGGAGTAGTCTGTCCGCTAGCAGGTGAGCCCAGCATGTAATGCAAGAGGCATAATAAGCTGTGAGGGTTTTAGGGGTTCTTTTTGTGGCCTTTGAGCTCTGCATGGCCAGAGTATATGGTTAATAAAGAAGACACACTGTGGGCACAGAGTGTATATGGTTAATATGTGTATGGCACACAGCGGAGTACAGAGTATGAGGAAAGGAGGGAGAGAGGGAGAAGAGATGCAGCAGAGAGAATCTGCTGAGCTCCTTACCCCAGCCTAGGTCCTGCCTCCAGTGCTGTGCTGTTGTGCCCAGTAGTCCTGTGTCCCCGTGTGTAAGAGGCTGTTGCCGCTGAAAACGCTGGTAGGAAGCGCCGATGATGTGGTAATGGAGGCCGCACATGTGAGGAGGAAGAGAGAGGCCCCCACCATAGTAAAACCCTTCCATTATGGAGGGAGCCGTGGAGAAGGTGATCCGGTGCCTAGGGAGCCTGATAGCTGGTGCCATCAGGACCCTGGGGAGCCCAGAATGGTTACCTGGTGTAGGCTCCTCGACCCAAAGTCCCTGTGAGGGGAGGATGGGGTGGGCAATGGATTAGCCTTCTGCCTACAACCCAAAATCCCCAGGAGGGAGGATGGGGAGAGCAGGGATCTTGAAGACGTGGCTCCTATCAACTATAACCCAGATTCCCAACTGCGGGGTGTGGGGAGGATTTGTCGGCAGTTGGAGTTGGAGAGCAGTCGGTGAAAAGGGGAATATAGGGAGGTAACACTCCACGTGCCCTTCTGAGGCATATTGGGATCGGAACGCAAGGTACCATTGCCATTAATTAGTAAAAATAAAAATTGTCCTCAGTGCAGAAGGGTCGTGAGTAACACCCACGTTCCCGTCTGTGGTGGTTGTGGAAAGCGGTACACGAAGGCACGCCTGTCTAAGTGAAATGTCCCCTCTAATTATAAGTCAATTTACCAAACGGTCGCCCTCCTGCCAAGTGTTTGGGAAGTTTGGGGCACAAAGTGGTTCCCTCCAGTGTCACATACCATACTGTTTGTTATCCTTTTTGAAATAAATGTTATGGAAGAGGAAAGAGCTGTAGATAAGGTGTCTAGTTGTTATTAACCTAGGGCTAGAAACACACTGTCCGAGTGACATGCAAGTTACTCGCACGAGTCTTGGATCATTCACCCGGAACGACGCCTGCCTGTCTGGACGGATACTGTCAGTGGTATGGTTTTCTATGTAGCTCCACTGCTCTCATCCAGAGGGGGGGGTCCCATCCTGGGTCAATGATCAGAGACTTGTGCGAGTAACTCGCATGTCACTCGGGCAGTGTTTTTCCAGCCTTAGTGTTACAACACCACATAGTAAATGTATGGCTGGAGCTGATGTTGCGTCTACAGTAATGTAATCATGTGATATAAGCAACACTGATGACGAGCTACAACATATGATTACAGACATGATGCGACGATCGTGAAAAACAAAATCACCCGTTAGCATTTTTCAAGAAGTAACTATAGACAGGTGGAACTCCAGTCCTCGAGGGCCGCAATCATGCAGTTTTCAGGATTTCCCTAGTATTGCACAGGTGATAACATAATCACTTGTACTGGTGATGATTCCAATCCTGTGCAATACTAAGGAAATCGTGAAACCTGAACTGTTTGCGGCCCTCGAGGACTGAGTTCCACCCTGCTATAGATGGTGGGGGTCTGTTTAACCTCTTCACCCAGGGTGATTTTCCATTCTTCCTTCCCCTTCTTCCAAGTGCCATAACTTTATTTTTTCTGTCAATATAGACATAAAAGGGTTGCTTTTTGCAGGAGCATTTGTACTTTTAATCAGATCATTTATTTTACCATATAGTGTACAGGAAGAAACGGATAAATATTCCTGTGTCCCCCAATGAGACGAAAGAGAAAGAATAATTTTATCCAAGTGGTGAAAAAAAAACAAAAAAAAACCTTTTGAATTCTATTAAAGAAAAAGTATTGTGTTTTTATTGCTATTTTCCAGGACCCGTACTGTTCTCATTTTTCTGGATCTGGGGCTATGTGATGGCTTTATTTTTTTTGCATCTTGAGCTGGTGTTTGTAGCTTGACGGAACAAGTGACATTACAATCTGCCATGAGACCCAGGCGACCGCCCCATACCTGACATTCCCCCATCCTACTGTATCCTAACCCGCCCCTCTTAGACTGTGAGCCCTCGTGGACAGGTTCTTGCCCCTTCTGTACCTGTACGTCCTGATCGCCTAGATATAGTGTACTTGTTCTCGTCTCCCTCATCCTCATGTAAAGCGCCATGGAACCTAATGGCACTAATAATAAATAAATAATAATAATAATAATGATAGATACCATTGTTGGGTAGAAGCAATGTTTTGATCACCTGTTATTACAAGGTTGTGGCAGCCATAAAAATGTATTGGTGTTTGAATTTTTTTTTTATATACCATTCTGCAATTTACAGATTTGATTAATTGATGTTATATAGTGATAGATCAGGCATTTCTGAATGCAGCGACACCAAATGTGTATTTTTTTTATAGTTTTATTTTCAACAGGGCAAAAGGAGAGTGATTTGAACTTTTTTTAAACTATGAAGAAAATAAGTTTTACTACTTTATTATTTACATCTTTACATGCCTCTACGGCGCCTCAGCACTGCAGTGTCCAATCTCTTGTGTTATGCAGAGAGATACTGCACCATTCCCCTAGACAACACAAATGATCACCTTCTCTCAGTGACATCTCTCAGGCTTCGCTGACAGAAAGCGAGTCATGACAGCATCTGGGGTCATCAGCTGAACCCATGCTGTCATGGCAATGGATCGAGGCCCCATAAATCTCATCATGGGGCCACCGATGCCAGCGGAGAACAGCACGATCCCCACCGTGGTGCTTTACATTGCACTATAAGTGATTGCTTTCTAAAGGGTAAACTGAAGGGGTTAAAATGGAGACAGGTTGGACTATTGATCAGTATTTCTTCTATCATTGTGTAGTACATGGCTCCATATTGAAAATATGCTAACGTGACTAAGTGCTCACTGATGCAAACACTATTAAAAAGAGAATTTTGTTTACTTACCGTAAATTCTTTTTCTTCTAGCTCCTAATTGGGAGACCCAGACAATTGGTGTATAGCTTCCGCCTCCGGAGGACACACAAAGTACTACACTTGAAACAAAAAATGTAAGTCCCTCCCATACTGCTTATACACCCCCTTCAGGAGAAATCCCATCAGTTCGGTGCACAAGCAGGAAGGAGGAAAAAGACCCACACCTAAAACCGGAAGTCGGCCAGAACATATCGGCAAACCGATTAACATAAGTGACATGTCTAACACCAGCCACTGAACAGTAACAAAGCCCAAAAGGCAACAGGTGGGTGCTGGGTCTCCCAATTAGGAGCTAGAAGAAAAAGAATTTACGGTAAACAAAATTCTCTTTCTTTTTCGCTTCATTGGGAGACCAGACAATTGGGATGTCCAAAAGCTATCCCTGGGTAGGAAAAGACCCAAAACGTGGCAGCACCCATCATAGGCGAGCGACCGCCGCCTGGAGGATCCGTCTGCCCACACTCGCGTCCGCAGAAGCGTCCGCATGAACCTGATAATGTTTCGTAAAGGTGTGTAGGCTGGACAAGTTGCCGCCTGACACACCTGTTGCGCAGTAGCCTGGTGACGCAAGGCCCATGAGGCACCCCCAGCTCTTGTTGAATGCGCCTTAAGACCCGAAGGGAGAGGCGTTCCAGAGGAAAGGTAGGCCTCCTGGATAGGAGCCTTGATCCACCGAGCCAAAGAAGACTTGGAAGCCGGATATCCTTTTCTCTGGCCTGTCGTGAGAACGAACAGGGAGTCCGCGGCGGAATGAAGCCGTGCGGGAGACATAAATCCTGATAGCCCTGACCAGATCCAAAGTATGCAGAGACTTCTCATACTGGTGAACAGGATTAGGACAAAAAGATGTCAGGACAATGTCTTGATTGAAGTAGAATGGAGAGACCACCTTAGGTAAGAACTCTGCCACAGGGCGGAGCACCACCTTGTCCTGGTGGATGACCAGGAACGGGGAATTGCATGACAGGGCTGCGAGCTCTGAAAGCCTCCGAAGAGAGGTAATAGCTACCAGAAAGGCAACATTCTGGGACAGCCGAGAGAGAGGCACTTCCCGATAGCGGTTCGAAGGGCGGCTTTTGTAACGCTGCAAGAACTAGGTTAAGTTCCCAAGGGTCCAGAGGGCGTCGGTAGGGAGGAACGATGTGACCTGCCCCTTGTACAAACGTCCTCACTTGAGAGAGGTTAGCCAGGCTCTATTGAAGAGTACTGAAAGTGCGGAGATTTGCCCCTTGAGGGAACTGAGTGCCAAACCCTTATCTAAACCTGAATTGGAGGAAGGCAAGTAAGGTTGGCAGGGAGAAAGGCCAAGGAGAAAGGCCCTTGAGACGGCACCAGGAAAAGAAGATCTTCCAAACTCTGCGGTATATTTTTGCCGCCCCGGTTTCCTGGCTTGTCTCATGGTAGCGGCGACTTCCGGAGAAAACCCGAAGACGTCAGCAACCAGGTCTTCAAGAGCCACAAAGTCAGGCTAGAGAATTGTAGTGGAAGAATGGACCTTGAGACAGGAGGTCTGAACGGTCCGGAAGCTTCCACGGATCCCCTGCCGAGAGCTGAAGCAGGTCCAGATACCATGGCCCTCCTGGGCCAGTCTGGAGCGATGAGCAGCGCTGTCGGCATTCCGCCTTGAGTTTCCATAGGACCGTCTTTGTTCCCTGAAAAGACTGTTCCCGGAGAACGGGAGTCCCTGTAGGAACTTCTTGGGAGGTGGCGTCAGCCTTCCAATCCCACAGCCACAATATTCTGCGGGCTGCTGAGAGGTTAGCCGAAGCCACAGCTGTACGGCTGGCAGATTCCATGACGGCTTTCCTGGCATAGTTTGTGAATGCGGTGACCTGAGACGTCAAGGTGGCTACCTCAGGAATGTCGCGTGCCACTACGTTAATCTCCGCCAAGCAGGTAGAGACTGCCTGCATGGCCCACACGGCCGCGAAGGCAGGAGCAAACGAGGCCCCTGTAGCCTCGTAAATTGACTTCTGCAGAAGATCAATTTGGCGGTTGGTGGAGTCCTTTAGAGACGAACCGTCTGCAACTGACATCACAGTATTGGCCGATAGTCTAGAAACGGTGGGTCCGCCCGTGGTGATACCGACCAACCCTTAACCACGTCCGGGGAGAAAGGATAACTAGAATCCTTTTGTTTCCTAGTGAAGCGCTTGTCAGGCAAGCCCTGGGCGTCTGCACAGTTGATCTGAAGTTAGAGTGATCGAAAAAACAAGCCGTGTGACTTGGATGGTGGAAGAAACCGATACAGTTCCTCGAGAGGGAAGCCTCCACAGGTGGAGGAGGAGCAGACAGGTCGAGCACAGTATTAATGGAAAAATTCTGTCCGTTCCTCATCCCCATCAAGCTGAGAATCCCCAGCGTGAGACTCAGTGTGATGAGAGGAAACAGGAGAAAGTTCTCTGCGAGGCCGTTTGGGAGGCTGAGGAGAGGGAGCTGGGTTAGATACTTCCATGATATCTCCGGAGTCCATGCCCCTGGAAAGGGATGACTCGCTATAACGCCTGCGGCAAGGACCAGAGGGCCTGGGAGCGTCTCTCCTTTGACTTGCCTGCAAGGTCTCCTGCAACACTCTGGTCAGGGTTGTCATAGACGAGAGAAGGAATCCGAGAAGGACTTAGCAAACGCCACAGTCCAGGGGGTGGCATTGCCGAGTCTTCTGGGATGGTGGAGGGTTCCACAGCAGCAGAGCTGGGGGAAGCCCTGGGATCTGCCTCAGCTAGAGCCTCATGAGTAGAGCAGGCTGAGCAGTGAGGGAATTCAGATCCAGCAGGCAGCATAATCTTGCAGGCAGTGCAAAGAATAGAAAGTCTGCACCTTAGGGGCTTTGCTCCTGGTGGAAGACATATCAGCTTATGTGTGGGTCCTCACAGAGAAAACTCACAGAGGCAAATAGGCAAAGGGGTCCACAACCGGAATACCGGTGTGGCTTACCGGCCGCAATGAGCGTTTTTTGTGTGTCCTCCAGAAATCGCGCTGTTCCCCCTGAAGCAGCAGAGACTTGTGCTGCTTCAAGCCAGACACCGGCAGAAAGAATGTAAAATGGCCACCGAGCTGTAATGGGGGGCGTGACTATGTAAACGCGGGAGATCTGGAGGACCGATTATACAGGCAGGGGGCGGGTCCACTATAGCAATGGGAGTGCCCCGTGCTGCAAGACCGCCCATAATGGCGGACGATCCCGCCAGTCTCACTGCGTAGTCGCAGTGGACCTGGTAGGCCGCGGCGAAGCCGGGGGCTAAATTTTTGCGGCCGCCCGGCACGCCGATGCGGAAAGCCGGTGCGCAAACGCCCGCAGCCCGATGAGGTCCGGGCTAGCTGAAGAACAGTGCCCGGTCCTCAAAAAGTAATCACCCCCAGGTACCTCACAGTGTGGGATGGTCCGAGGCCGGGCTGCAGCCGCAGCAGTGCATCGATACAAAGTACCTCGTTAGTTGCAGGGCCGGTCCCTGGGGTGATGTGACTCCGGCCACGGTCCAAAGGGCTGTGAAGAGTTAGGGATCAATAAAAATTTGATCACATCACATTGATCGTGATTTCTTCCTGAATAAGTGGGTCCTGGCAGCCGGACTGTGAACACGTTCCTTCCATTTTTACTGTGTGAAGGAGTTAGATTCCCTGTGGCATGGGAACCAGTGATTACTCCCACTTCCCCAGAGATCCTGAGGGATGGAAAAGGAGAACGGCATGAGGGCTCCAGCCCGTTGTACCAACAATAGGTACCTCAACCGCCCCTGCCCGAGGGTGGGGAAGGAGACACACCGGGGGTCCAAAAGGACCCACTTTTCTTCCATCCGTCACTCTCCTAAGAGAGTGTGTCTGACTAAAAAGAGTGGATGAGTGCAGTGTGTTCCTCCTTCAACACAAAGCTAAGAACTGATGGGATTTCTCCTGAAGGGGGTGTATAGGCAGTATGAGAGGGACTACACTTTTTGTTTTAAGTGTAGTACTTTGTGTGTCCTCCGGAGGCGGAAGCTATACACAATTGTCTGTGTCTCCCAATGGAGCGAAAAAGAAAATTTGTATTTTGTAGTCAATAAATGTTAGGCAAGAAGCAAAAAAAAATCACAGCATGAGTAACAACTTGCTGATCACTGGTGTACCATATTTGAGGCCCCCACTGATGATGAGAAGGGGCTCTGAAATTACTTTTAAATGGAGCAGCAATACCACAAGGGCCACAGCTTGGTCTATGGTCTGTTGCCAGTTTTGCCACTCAGCTATATCAGACAGGCCCATAGACAATGAATAAAGCAGTGGCACAGGTGCATAGACATCGTTCCTTACATATAGAAAACTTCACATTCCTATGGATCAGTAATACATTTATTTGGTTAAGAATAACAATTGTTTTCTGTGAATACAGAAGATGCTGAACCTGTATAGCATATGAGCCTTTGGAACATCTCATTGCTAATCAAATAACCTCCGAATGGTAGTCTTATAACATTGTCAGAATGGTGTTTTCTACAAATTCTATTTAATAAAAGCTCCCAACCTAATCAGGAAAACAATTCCAATGTCATTAGGGAATATTGTGAAGATTTGTAAAAGGGCTCATGTATATTTTTTTTCAGCCCTTTTCAGATACACTGCTGCACTTAAAAATTTCGGGTAAAACCATCATTAAAATGGCATCCCTTTTCTTACTAGGGTTGTAGAATTTCATTCGCTTCTTTAAGAGTGACCCGCTGGAAAACCCAAACCAAATTCGTCACCCCCTTGGGTCATCACCTAGGAAAAAAATTAGCATGTACTTGATTAGACTAAAACTGAAAAAAAACCCAACTGCTTTAAAAAAACCCCAAAAAATACAGCTCAAAGGGTTTGGGAGACTGAGTGGCAACATCGCAAAAACCCCTTCCATTCTACTCTTCAAGGGGTTGTCCTATGAACAAGTACAAATTAAATCAATAGATCTTGGAATAAAAAATTTAAAATTTCACAATTGGGGTTTGTATTTTTTTCCCCCTGTTTAGATAATCTTTTAAGTTCCCTGCTAAGTATTGTGTAATTTGGGCCCTGTCTGACTCTACAGGGGCATTGGTTTATCATACCACATCTCCTGTGCTGAGATAATCTTATTAAGTGTCCCTGCTATGTACTGTTAATGGGTGGGCCCGACCATACAGGGAAAATGGGGGGCTGATCCCATACCACATCACCTTTTCTTTAGATAAACTTATATTGTGTCCCTGCTTTTGTAATGGGTGTCTGACAGTACAGGGACATGGGCTTTATTAACCAAAGCTCCCCGGGGAGGGGGGGAAGCAAAAGTATACAGACATTACAGCAAGGGATCATAGATTATCATTTCTGTGGGGTAAAACCAGTTTAAAAAAAAGGTCGGGGGAAACTTTTACCTTACAAAAAATAAGCAGGGGGTCCTATGCTGTAATGTCTATATTTCCCTTTTCTTTTTTCCCCGCCCAGGGGGGCTGTTGTAAATCTTTACTTTTCCTCCATTACACAGGGGAACATTT
>JARQOC010000004.1:234592871-234617074 GCA_033576535.1 Allobates femoralis
TGGGTATGGGTGTGTGTGTGTGTATGTATGGGTATGTGTATGTAAGTAGGCTGGCTGCCAATATAAGCCATACCACTGGGGCTGCTGTATACTACCACTGGGGCTGTATATACTTCTGGGGCTGCTGTATACTACCACTGGGGCTGTATACTACCACTGGGGCTGTATATACCTCTGGGGCTGCTGTATACTACCACTGGGGCTGTATATACCTCTGGGGCTACTGTATACTACCACTGGGGCTGTATATACCTCTGGGGCTGCTGGATACTACCACTGGGGCTGTATATACCACTGGGGCTGCTGTATACTACCACTGGGGCTGTATATACTTCTGGGGCTGCTGGATACTACCACTGGGGCTGTATATACCTCTGGGGCTGCTGTATACTACCACTGGGGCTGTATATACCTCTGGGGCTGCTGGATACTACCACTGGGGCTGTATATACCACTGGGGCTGCTGTATACTACCACTGGGGCTGTATATACTTCTGGGGCTGCTGTATACTACCACTGGGGCTGTATATACCACTGGGGCTGCTGTATACTACCACTGGGGCTGTATATACCTCTGGGGCTGCTGGATACTACCACTGGGGCTGTATATACCACTGGGGCTGCTGTATACTACCACTGGGGCTGTATATACTTCTGGGGCTGCTGTATACTACCACTGGGGCTGTATATACCTCTGGGGCTGCTGTATACTACCACTGGGGCTGTATATACTTCCACTAGGGCTGTTTATACTTCTGGGGCTGCTGGATACTACCACTGGGGCTGTATATACCTCTGGGGCTACTGTATACTACCACTGGGGCTGTAGATACCACTGGGGCTGTATATACCACTGGGGAGGCTGCTGTATACCACACTGCTGGGGGCTGTATACCTGTGCTGGGGTCCACCCTCGGCTTATACACGAGTCAATAGGTTTTCCCAGATTTTGGGGGCAAAAGTAGGGGGGTCGGCTTATACACGAGTATATACGGTATGCTGAAAGTATTCTTGAGGTCACCAACATTAACCACTGCCTTCATCATGTGTGATATTTCTGGGGGGAATTTACCATTAGTTCATCTAGTATTAGTGTTGCTTCTTTATAATGCTTTTGCTCATTTTAGTAAATATAAAGTAATGCGATAGTGTATTTACCTAATTTCTTGACATGTATGTTATATTTGATTGAAATTGAGGGTAGAAAATGTGCTAAACCTATTACAGATCAACAGCAAAATTGATTTATTTTTTAAAAAGCTGTTTGTAGTGTAGGATCAAACACCATGTGCAATACAGGTGTATTTTCCCCATTGATATCAAGTTTATTCAGAGTATTTGGAGTGATTTTTTTTTTTTTTTTTTTTTTTTTGTGGATTTAGGAATCTGCTGGCTACATAAGGTATACGGGAGGTTGGATGGTTATAATACAGCTTTTCTGGCAGTAGATTTACAGAATTAATCAGATATTTTTATCAGCAATAATTTATATATTTTTTTTTGGGTGCAGGTGAAACTTCTTAAATATGGTACATTTTTACCGCTTGGCGAAGACAAGGCTTTAGATTAGAATTATGTGTTCACAACACAGCCTAGAAACCTAGAAATGAGTTAACGAGCTTTCTAAAATACTTGATCAAAGAGGAAGGAAAGTCTGTAACCTGACCCTTCTCCCATATTCCAGATCAATATAAATAGGTGTAAATCTATCACGGTTGCCTGCATGTTCAGCTGATAATGGAGCGGGACAGTAGAGCCAGCAGTGAGGTTACATCTCCAGCTTTGTTACTAAAGAATCCAGAATGGCAAGTGTTTCCTTTCTATTCTCTTATCACTTTCATGATGTGTATTCCGGTGCCAGCATATAACAAACACCTTTGTATTGTGCACAAATGGAGTAAATGTATATGATATATAGATATAATTGCACCTTATTTTGTTTTTGTTCTTTTGTCTCCTAAACCAGTTTGATTTTTAAATAATAATCTAAAAAACAATATTGATGATTAGGTTGTGTATGATAAACTTAACATTTATTTAGCTTCTGCACATTGGTACAAAGTTGGCTTAGCCTGCCTAATGCTTTAAGGCTGCTTTCACATCCGCGTTATTTGAAATTCGCGGCAGATCCAGCAGGTTTGCCGTGTAACGGAACACTTGCGGCAAGCCCAATTCATCCCCTTTGGGACTTGCAGTCAGGTGCGGTTTTGACAGATCTGGTACTTACGGCAGCGCAAAAAAAAAAAACGCTGCTAGCAGCGTTTTTTTTTTTTACTTGCCTCAAGTGCCAGATCTGGCAAAACTGCACTTGCCGCACCTGACTGCTAGTCCCTTAGGGGATGAATTGGGCTTGCCGCAAGTGTTCAGTTACACGGCAAACCTGCTGGACCAGCAAATGATGCTGATGTGGAAGTAACCTGACACTGAAGATTTTCGTGAACCAGCATTCTTAAGAATGCCCCCTTCATAATTATCTTGCAGTGTATACTAGCTGCTGATCACCCGATGAACAAGCAAAGCACTTGCTCATTCGTTGAAGTTCTCGTGTTCCGTGCCAATGGTTATCATCCTCCGCTGTGCCTCACCCTGTGTAAACAGGACTTGTCCTGCTGAAAACATTAGCAGCTTGTGCTGGTGGATGTGGTACAGATGTCTCGGTGATCATTCTATGCAGCGGTCTGACTGTGGGAACGGGCAACTAATTGACCAGCAATTGGAAAATGTTTACTGTTTTTACTGTTAAGAGCTGCCAGTCAGTCTGTTTAAGCAGACCCCCAAGTTATTATTGACTCTAACCCCAGAGGCACTTCACAAATGTTAGTTGGCACAATACTCATGGAAAATGTCCTGTAGTTTTCACATGGACCTGTTTTGCAGTGTGATCTGCTGTGTGTTTGATCATTATTGAAAGGAAGTTGTTGGACACAGTGATGATGGCTGATCTGTTCACAAATATACAATTTTGGATAGACACACATTACTATATATTTGGATGCAGTAGTAAAAGGGAACCTGCAGCTAGTTTATTTTCCTCCCCTCCCAGCTATCACTGTCTGCACCTACAGCTTCATAGTACTATTGTAATCCTCCCCGTCTGAGCTAATACCGTAGTGTTAAAGGGGAACAAAATGCATTTATACACTTACATTTTCTTATGTAATTGAGGAAGTGTGTAGACACCTTGGAGGACATAGTCGATCTGGCAGGTTAATAGTTAACATTTCTACCGAATGTGAGGAGATGCTGCGGGACCTGTGATGTCATATAGGCGGCGCTAAGTCCTCATAGCCCATAATGATTCTGCTTGCTTAGCTCCACCCATTATTGCCACATGATTGTTGGATCACACAGGTCCTTTATACTGAGAGGTTTTCCGTGAGTAAACTATTAACTGCTCAGAGTGACTACAATTTTTCTTTCACCTTTAACATGACAGTATTAGGTCAGACAGGGATGATTAGAATACTACTATGAAGCTGCAGGGACTGCTACTTATAGCTAGGGGGCATAAACGACCTGATAGGTTGCCTTTAAAGGGGTTGTGCCACGACAATTATACATTTTAGTTAATTGATTTTGAAATACAAAATCAGTTCCACAATTGGATGTGTAAAAAAAAAAAAAAAAAGTTCCTGTGCCAAAATATTGTTAGGCCGGCTTCACACCACAGTGTTTGCGATCCGGGGCTGTCTGGTGTGAACAGCCCCGGATCCGATTTTGGCCCCATAGTATCCCTATTGGGCCGGATGGCAGCTATTTGCCATCCAGTTTTGTCCTTTCCTGGGGGATCATGCACATTTGTTTTTTTTTTTGCCCCGGACACAAAATCGCAGCTTGCAGCGTTTTTGTGTCCGGAGTAAAAATCAGACCAAATCAGATCCTGCCAAATCCTCCCAGATCTCCAGATGAGAGTCTATGGGCGCCGGATCCAACAGAAAATCTGATTCAGCTCCTGGACACCACGTGGTGAGGTTCAGAACCTGGAGAGCTCCCGTCATAAATTTCAGAACTGCGGCTAGTTCCACGCTGAAATTTCGGGACTGAACAGCGGCAGCAGCCGTGCAGTCCTGATTTCAGCAGAAAACAGGATCGGAGGGCATATTAACCCTCCGGTTCTGTTTTTTCCGGGGCTGTCTGTGTCCGATGCATCCAGCAAAAAACCGTGGTGTGAAGCCGGTTTTAATGTTCCCCTGTGTAATGGATGTGTCTGACCATATTTCAACAAGTCGGATATACCACAGCTCCTGGGCAGGGGAGAGGAGTAAGATGGTATACAGACATTATAGCCGGGGATTACAGCTGATTGTTTCTGTAATAAAGAACATTTTACTGCCTGTTTTTAAAACTTGTTTTGCATTACAGAAAGAATCAGCTGTGATCCCTGGCTGTAATGTCTGAATAATCTTACTCCGCTCCCCAGGAGCTGTGGTATATCTTACCTTTTCCTGCATGGCCGAACCCATCCATTTTACAGGGGCACATTTATAAGAACATATCTCAGGACAGCAATTTATTTTTAATACCAAGTTCTATTAAGTATAATTTACAATTTTTTGTGGCACAACCCCTTTTAAGTTTACCTTCCCCTAGCAATGCAGAAAAGAGCCATGTGGAACTTGGTCATTATACTGTAGATTTGTTTTTCCTTTTAGATGGGAACTCCAGTGAGAGAGACCTTTTTAGTACAGCAGATAAGTATAAAGGGGAAGCCAGCACACCGATCCAGTTCCACACAAAATCTTCTTTATTAAGTGCTCACAGGCATATTAAAAATGCATCTTTGTCAGGCACACAGGCCAGGTCAAGTTTTCCCTTGTTCCCCATCCCGTTCTATTATTTAGTACAGCCCCTGCCCTCCTACCTGATGAAGAGCTGTACACTGCAGTTCTAGGATCTATAGATCGCTGATAAATTGATAATCGTTAAAATCAAACCTGCTCCTCAGCTCTGACCTTCTCTTCCCCCCCCCCCCCATTCGCTTTGCCCTCATCGGACAGAGAATTCTCAGCCTGGCAGCTTCATGTAGGAGCAGAAAACAGGTGTGTCGGAGGTGTGCATCCTACATTCCTGCCCCCTCAGATGTCTGTATAGGGAGGGGATGTGACTGCCGACCCTTTGCTCACACTATAATCTTGTCCCTTATATGCAGTACATTACCATTCAAAAGTTTGGGGTCACCCAGACAATTTTGTGTTCCATAAAAGCTCATACTTTTATTTATCATGAGTTGCAAAATTGATAGAAATTATAGTTCAGACATTGACTAGGTTAGAATAATGAATTTTATTTGAAATAATAATTTTCTCCTTCAAACTTTGCTTTCGTCAAAGAATGCTCCCTTTGCAGCATGGCATGGTGATGCAAAATGGTGTGATAGCCCTTCTTAATCAATCCCTTTTATCTTGTACAAATCTCTCACTTTACCAGCACCAAAACAACCCCAGACCATCACATTACCTCCACCATGCTTAACAGATGTCATCAGGCACTCTTCCAGCATCTTTAGTTCTGTGTCTCACAAATATTCTTCTGTGTGATCCAAACACCTCACACTTTGATTTGTCTGTCCATAAAACTCTGTTCCAATCTTTCTCTGTCCAATGTCTGTGTTCTTTTTCCCATTTTAATCTTTTCCTTTTATTAGCCAATCTCAGATATGGCTTTTTCTTTGCCACTCTGCCCTGAAGGCCAGCATCCCGGAGTCGCCTCTTCACTGTAGACGTTGACTCTAGCATTTTGCGGGTACTATTTAATGAAGCTGCCAGTTGAGGAGCTGTGAGGCGTCAATTTCTCAATCTAGAGACTCTAATGTACTTGTCTTGTTGCTCAGTTGTGCAGCCAGGCCCCCCACTTATCTTTCTACTCTCGTTAGTCTGTTTGTGCTCTCTTCTGAGGGGAGTAGTACACTGTTGTAGGAAATCTTCAGTTTCTTGGCAATTTCTCGCATGGAAGAGCCTTCATTTCTAAGAACAAGAATAGACTGTCGAGTGTCACATGAACGTTCCCTTTTTCTGGCTATTTCTAGAGTTTCATAGAACAGACAAATGTAATGCTCCAGATTCTCAACTTGCTCAAAGGAAAGTAATTTTATAGCTTCTTTAGTCAGCCAAACCATTTTCAGCTGTGCTAACATACTTATACAAGTTGTTTTTTTTTTTTTTTTTTAGGGTTTTCTAAACATCCATTAGCCTTCTTACACGGTTATCAAACACAATGTACCATTAAAACACTGGAGTGATTGTTGTTGGAAATGGGCCTCCATACACCTTTCTAGATATTGCATTAAAAAACAGATGTTTGCAGCTGGAATAACAATGTATAGAGTGTATTTCTGATTCATTTAATGTTGGCGCCATTGGAAAAAAGGAAAAAAAAAAAAAAAAGTGCTTTTCTTTCAAAAATAAGGAAATTTCTAAATTACCCCAAACGTTTGAATGGATGTGTACCATCCTATGTGAAGGGGGTCCAGGCTTGAAATGGCAATCCTCTCACCAAGCAGACACAAATGCGCGCTGTGATCCTCTGCTGCATGGATGATGCATAATGTGTACTGTTATTGTGAGGAGCAGAGGCAAATCATTACATTGATCGATTCAGCTCTGCACGGTCTCCCCTCCCCCATAGGAATATGGTAGCTTCCTATCCCTCCAACTTTCAATGGATCATCATTACTCACTGGAATGTAAGATGATCCTACAGCTCCAAGCATCCACATCTCTCTCACACACCTCCTGTTTTCTGCTGCATGAAGCGCTCAGGCTGAAATTTTATGTCCCATGAGGGAGGGTGGAGATCAAAGGAGCGGGTATGATTTTTATAGAATTAGAAGCGATCTATAGATCCTAGAACTGCAGTGTACAGCTCTGGCTCATCATGTAGGAGGGCAGGAACTGTACTAAAACGTTTTCTCTCCCCAGAGTTCCCCTTTAACTCGGGTGTTTATGTACAGAGCAAAGAGGTTTTAATTTGTGACAATTCTTCCAGTCTGAGCTGTGAGCATCTCTAAAATACAGCCAGGCATCCGGTGATCATGTGGTTTGTCACTGGATTGAAAGGACTGTGGAGGAAGTAGTACTTGCACTTCCTCTATAATAATATAGTTAGTGAAGTCAGTTTTAATATGGTTTCTATCATTGGATGGTGTCCAGTCTCCTGAGTGCTAACCACTTTACACTTGGCACCTAAAATGTGATAGTGGGTGCAGCAATGCTGCTTTGACGTCGGAATACATATCAGGTATCTTAACCCCCCCCCCCCCCCCCCCGACTGCACAGGGACAAGGCATAATGCTTGCTAATTAAATGGGTTAAAAGCTGCAGATGTGGATCTGTGAGCTTTCGATAGGTTAACAAGACTGTACCATATGGCGAGACCAGCGCTGCATCCCCCTGTCCTGGTGTGCGCAGTATGACTGCCTGCTGACTCCTATTTGTCCATGCATTATTTAATTGAGGGGGAAGCAGGAAGTCATGATTTCTGTCTTGTAAGAGCTCAACTTGAAATATAATCCCCTCTTTAAAGCTTTCTCTGGAAAATTATAGTGCATTAAGTAGAGTGTTTTTCTGTTGTGTACTGTTGTATTTTGGCTGTAACGGTATGAAGGTATTTTGGTGACATAACATTATGGTTAATAGTGATTTGAATATCTAAACATTAGTAGTTTTTAGTAATATACATATTGCTTCTATTAGAAGACCCTTCTGCTCAGAGTCTCTACAGATAATTCATCATAAAATAGTAAAAAACAATCTGTATATATTCTTTTAAGGCTACGTTCACACACTGCGTATTTTTACGCAGCTGCGCTTTTTTACGCGCGTATTTTGTGAAATACGCAGCTCCTTTCACACACTGCGTTTTTTTCTGCATTTTTCTCTGCGCTTTTTCAGAGCCCATTTATCATGGGGGCAATGGAAAAACGCAGAGAAAAACTGCAGAAAGAATTGACATGGTGATTCTTTTTACGCACGCGTTTTTGCAGTGAAAACGCGCGCGTAAAAAAAAGCACAAATACGCAGTGTGTGAATGGATTGTGTCAAAATCCATAGGTTTGGCTGGGCTGCTTATCCAGAATTGCGTTCTCACTGCAAAACCGTGCGTAAAAAAACACAGCAAAAAACACAAATACAGAAAACGCAGCAAAAAACGCAGAGAAGCAGCAAAATGCGCAATGTGTGAACGTAGCCTTAATTGTCACTTCAGTGAGGAAGTGAAAAAAACTAATGCCAAACAATAAGGTTAGCAATCCTTAAAGTCCTAATCGACTCTGTAACAAGCCTTTTAATATGACTTAGAATTTGTGCCAGATCAGAACCCCAAACTCAGCTAGTTGCCCAGACCTATATTCTTCTAGTAGGTTAAGGGAACTTGTCCTGTCAGTTTGGCCTACTAAAGAACTCTCCTACTAGTATGTCTATCATGGTTCTGTCACTTTAAATGCTCCATCAGAGCACTGGGAAAGGAAAGAAAACCTTAGGGTATGTCCACACTGGAAGTGTTTGAGCAGAAGCTGAGATGAAACTCTCCAAGGGATTGTACTCACTGAATTTCTACTCCAAAACTGCATGTGCGCACACTTTGAGAGTATGTGCATGTCTTTTTAGCAGGCAGATTCCACCTGAAAAAGCAGTGCAAAAAATTCCCTGAAAGTAAGCATGGTGCACAGCAATGCTAAAACATTACTGTGTAATATGGGAACGCATGGTACCTGCGTTTGGCTGCGTTCGGATGCGCATAATTTGTGCGCCCTCCGAACGCAACATGTTGCATTTTTTGTGCGGGCGCTTGTTTTACCAGCAAGCGACCGCAAGCGCACAAAAAAATGCATGGATCTCAATGGATCCACAGTGTCCTTCGCATGACGGCGCAGGAGAACGCTGCGGATCACATTGAAAACTCTCCCGGTGGCTGCCGCTGATCTCTTGGGAGATTAGCGGCGGCCACCGGGAGATCAGCTGGAACAGCCGGAGATCTCCTCCTGCTAATTCTCTCGGTGTCGGCGTGGGAGATTTGAAGAAACAGCTGATCCGACAGCTGTTTAAATCTTCCGCGCCAACATCACCTCTTTGGTGTCGACGTGGGAGATTTAAACAGCTGTCAAATCAGTTGTTTCTTCAAATTTCCCACGCCGACACCGTTGGGAGATCAGCGGCGGCCGAGAGCATGAGGATCTCCACCGCTGATCTCCACCTCCCGGCCGCCGCCGAGATCACTGATTGGCTGACCGGGGCACCATACTGATGTGAACGCATGTGAAGAATGGCAGCATTTTCACTGCGTTTGCGTCTGCATGCCTTCCGCCTGCAGACACAAACGCAAATGTGAAGGCAGCCTAAAATATGTGACATACTCATTTTTTTGTTGGCTTCAGTTAGCAAGGTAACACATTTCCTTGTTTTATCACAATAGTGAGTTTCTGCCATGTCACCAGTCATAGAATCCTACAATAGTAGAGTTGGAAGGGTCCTCCTGGGTTATCTGGTTCAACCCCTGCTCAAAGCAGGATTCACTAAATCATCCCACACAGATGCCTGTCCAGCCTCTGTTTTGAAGACTTCCAGTGAAGGGGAACTCGTCACCTCTCATGGCAGCCTGTTCCATTCGTTGATGACCCGCCCTGTCAATTTTTTTTTTCTAATATCTAATCTGTGTCTCCTCCCTTTCAGTTTCATCCCATCACTTCTAGCCTTATCTTGTGCAAATGAGAATAAAGCAGATCCCTCTACAGTGTGACAGCCCTTAAAATATTTGTAGTCAGCTATAAAGTCCCCTCACGTCCTCATCATAAATCTCATCTCCCACATCACTGACTTGATTCCTGATGAGCTCAGAGGGCTGGAGATCCTGGTAGAAATTCTCACTCCTCTGTTACTTGCTGCATGGAAATGTGCTACTTCATAAAGGAGCAGATGCGAGCCCCTGGTGCTTCATCTGTATAGTCACTTACCATAAGGCTGGAAACACACTGGCGAGTGAAAAAACAGTCCGATTGACGTATCCCAGAGTCGGACGAATGTTGTCTGATTTTTGGTCAGTGTGGCTTCCTAGTGCTGTCCGTGTGCAATCTGTTTTTTTTTTATCAGCAGCTATTTACTGTATAATCATAAACAGGAACACTTTTTACAGTTGTCTGAGCTACAGAATGATAATGTATCAGTGAAAAATCAGATGCCTCTTGAGTGGTCCGTGTGCGGTCCGACTGTGGTCCGTGATTTTTGTCGGATCCATAGACTTGCATTGGCGAGTCTCGCACGTGAATCGCATACTGTCACAGCATGTTGTGACTACTTTGTCGTCCGTGAAACAGATGAGGAAAAAAACATCCGACACTCGGAAATGTGCTCTCAGACATTGAATAACATTGGTCCGACTGCAATGCGATTTTTACTCCTATTGCAGTCATCTGAGTTTCACGCCAGCGTGTCCGTGGGACATTTACTTTTTTCCCTGCCCACGGGATGTGGTATGAGCCATGCAGGCTCCTGGATGGTCAGAGACGGCCATTATGAAGGACATGGCAGGTTTGTGTTCATAAGATCTCAACACAGGAACATTATTATTATTATTATTATTATTATTATTATTATTATTATTATTATATATATATATATATATTTTTTTTTTCAAACATCCAATTGTGGAACTTATAGGATGTGTGGATTTAAAATGTGCATGTTTTCTGGTCATCATAATGGGAGACCCAGACAATGGGGTTTAGGGCACTGCCCTCCGGAGGTCACACTAGGTACTACAAGTTTGTAGACACCGCCTCCTCCGCTTATAAACCCCTACCGCAGGGAACATCCTCAGTTTTAAACTTAGTGTGCTCGGAGGATCACGCTTTGCTTGTACTTCACTGCATTCTCACTACTTACGTGATGGCGTCTGAAGACAAGGTAAAATGGTCCTAGTCGGGACCTGCGACAGCCTCCCCGCTCACCCTTTGTGGCACACGCTGGTGGAGGTACCGGAGGGCCTAGAGCCTGGACACTCTGTGTTCTCCCGGTACGCTGTTGCGC
The DNA here is from genome assembly GCA_033576535.1 of Allobates femoralis. Classification (NCBI taxonomy): domain Eukaryota; kingdom Metazoa; phylum Chordata; class Amphibia; order Anura; family Aromobatidae; genus Allobates; species Allobates femoralis. The sequence goes on from JARQOC010000004.1 coordinate 234,603,890, forward strand.
TCCTTTCCATCCCTCTCTGGGGGGCTCTGGAGAGTGGGAGATGGGAGCCTTGCACAGCTCCGCTCCGTCCGAGGCCTCCCTAAATGGTGCTTACAGACCGGACTGGAGCCAGCCCAGTCCGAGGCCTCCCTAAATGGTGCTTACACTCCGGACTGGGCTGAACCCCCGTCCGAGGCCTCCCTAAATGGTGCTTACAGACCGGACCGGCACTGAGGCTCTCTGTGTCTCCTGTGTGCCTGGGGGTAGTGTCTGTCACTTTATGTGTCCTGACACTCAGACCGCGCGTTACCCTCGGGTCCGCGGTTCTGCGGGTGTACCCTGTGCTGGGGTCACCCTGGCTGACCGCCCTGTGTGTCACAGGGGCTGAGGCCGTAGACTGTGCATGTTTGTATGTGATGACAGTCTGAGTATGTGTGTGCGATGATTCCGCACTATTTTCCCGCGCTGCGGGCTCCAGCACCTCCATTACAGAGGTTGCTTGGAGGAGGAGAGGCAGCCCTTACGGTGACGTCACCGGGGGGCGTGTGCGTGTGCTTCCCGCGTGTTCCCGGCGCCGCCCACGTCTGTGCTGGCGGCGGCCATCTTCTCCCTCACTTCCCGGCTGGGAGCTACGGCAGCACGTGTCTGCACTTCAGAGGGAGACCGGAACTCGCGGAGGTCACACACACACACCGCTTCCTCCCACCGCGTTACTGCGGTCGGTAAGCCACCGGGATTCCCGGTTTGTTTTGTCTATTGGCTTTGGCCTCAACAACCCCTACTGTGGCTATGTCCTCAGTTAGGAAGCATGCTGCTAAGGCGGCGGATAACACCATTACCTGTGCTACTTGCAAGGGAACTTTGGTGGAGGGGTCCTGCAATAACTGCGGACGCCCAGAAGCCCGGACTGGCTCAGCTGAGGCAGCAGCAGCTCCGGTGCTGTACCCTGAGGTTCAGGTAATCCAAGGGCCATGGGAAACGCAGAATAGGATCAATGAATCCCTGCTGTCCCAGATGTCCTCCATGTCGCAGTCACTGGAGGCACTGCATAGGAGACTGGAAAACCCAGCTACTCCTTCCAGTTACCCACGGGTGTCCCCCTCTGCTGCTGTGAGACCCCCTAAGCGGGCTCGTCGTGAGGATTCACCCGAGCTCCAGGCTCTCTCTGAGGAGGAGCGTTCCTCTGATGGTGAGGAAGATGATGGGGGTTCAAACTTCGGGTCTGTGTCTGTGTCTGAACCTCCAGACGGGGTGGAGGATCTGGTGTCCTCCATCAATGAGACCTTGCGTCTCGTGACTCCCCCTGAAGAGGTTGTCGTGCACCCGAAGGAGGTCTATCAATGGCTACGGCCAGAGGCTAGACCGAGTGGATCCTTCATGGACCACACTAATTTTGGAAGGGTGATTAGAGCACCCAGGTTACATCCTGGGCGGCGTTATGTCCGCAAACCGAAGGACAATCGCTTCCCCTTCCCCCAGGAGGTGCTTCAGGAATGGTCGCAGTCTCCAAAGGTGGACGCTTCCATGACTAGAATTGCTGCACGCTCCCTTTTCTCTGCCTCTGATAGCTCCTCGCTGAAGGATGCTACTGATAGACAGGTCGAGCAACTCGCCAAGTCTTACTATGAGGCTGTGGGGTCTTCATTTGCCCCTAATTTCGCCACGGTCTGGACCTTACAAGCGATTACTACGTGCTTGGATGGTATCTCTGACCTGGCAAGGTCCAGTCCGGAGGTCCTGGCACTCACTGAGAGAGCAAGGGCCTATGCGGACTACGCCAGGACGGCGTCTCTGGAAACTGCCACTCGCTCAGCTGTGGCTTCGGCCAATGCGATAGCGATCCGCAGGTTGTTGTGGCTGCGTCTTTGGGACTCAGATGCCACATCTAAGAAGATTCTGCAGAATCTTCCATTCTCTGGTGACAGACTCTTTGGCACAGAGCTGGACAAGCTGATCAAGGATTCTGCTGAGTCTAAGATACCGCAGAATAAGCCTAAGCCACGGTATACCGTTAAGAGGAACCCAAAGCAGTGGTCCTTTCGGTCCAGCTCACAGTCATCAGCACCGTCCGCTCGCACGGACCGAGGGGGCAAGCCCGCTTCTCAGTGGCGCTCTAAGAGTCGTCCAAAGAAGCCGGCGGGGGCGGCAGCTACCACCCCCAAACCCGCCTCTACATGACTCGCTCTCTCATCCTGCCTCCCCACAGGTGGGGGGCCGCTTGTCTCGCTTTCAGGACAAGTGGCTACTTCACGTTCAAGATCAGTGGGTTCGAGACGTAGTCTCGCGAGGTTACAGGATAGAGCTGACGTCAAAACCATTATCCCGATTCCATCGGTCTGTTCCATCCCCAGAAAAGACTCAGGCTTTTCTCCGGGTGTTGGAGGGACTCCGCAGAGACGGAGTAGTGGTCCCAGTGCCCACGGCAGAGAGGTTCAGGGGTTTTTACTCCAACCTCTTTATTGTCCCAAAGAAGGACGGCTCCTTTCGACCGGTCCTGGACCTGAAATTGTTCAACCGTCACGTGTTGGTGCGGAAGTTCCGCATGGAATCCCTACGTTCCGTTATCGCGGCTCTGTCGCAGGGGGACTTCCTAGCGTCCATCGATATCAGGGACGCTTACCTTCACGTGCCCATTGCACCGGCTCATCAACGCTGGTTACGATTCGCAGTGGAGGACGAACATCTCCAATTTGTGGCCCTACCCTTCGGGTTGGCCTCTGCACCAAGGGTATTCACGAAGGTGATGGCATCTATGATGGCTCTCCTGCATGTGCAGGGTCACGCCGTCATACCCTATCTGGACGACCTGTTGGTCAGGGCGCCATCGGAAGACCTTTGTCGGGTGAGCCTGGAAGCGACCATGAGGTCTCTGGAACAGTTCGGGTGGCTTCTCAATACTCAGAAGTCGACCCTGGTTCCGACCCAGTCATTGACATATCTGGGCATGGATTTCCACACGGACTCAGCCCTGGTGTCTCTACCTCAGGACAAGCAGCTGGCGATCCACTCAGGAGTTCAGCACGTTCTCCTGTCACCTCACTCATCCCTTCGGGAATTGATGAGACTGGTGGGACGCATGGTAGCGGCAATAGAGGCGGTGCCTTTTGCACAGTTTCGTCTCCGTCCTCTCCAGCTGGAGATTCTTCGCCGGTGGGACAAGAGAGCGATCTCTCTGAATCGGTTGGTGGCCTTGTCACAACCGACCAGGGACTCCCTGCAGTGGTGGCTCCAGCCACGTCACTTGTCACGGGGAAGATCCTTCCTCAAACCTTCTTGGTTAGTGGTGACCACCGATGCCAGTCTGAAGGGCTGGGGCGCGGTGTTCTTACACCACAGGGCTCAAGGCCTCTGGACTCAGGCGGAGTCGACGTTGCAGATCAACGTCCTGGAGATCAAGGCGGTCTATCTGGCGCTCTTGGCGTTTCAGAAATTCCTGGCAGGACGACCCATTCGGGTACAGTCCGACAATGCGACGGCCGTCGCCTACATAAATCATCAGGGAGGGACCAGAAGCGCTCAGGCCCTCGCCGAAGTCCACCGCATCCTATCGTGGGTGGAGGAAAACGACTGCTTGATCTCCGCAGTTCACATCCCAGGGGTCGAGAACTGGGAGGCCGACTACCTGAGCCGGCAGGGGATGGACGCCGGAGAGTGGTCCCTGCATCCAGATGTCTTCCGGGACATCTGCAGCAGATGGGGCACTCCGGACGTGGATCTGATGGCCTCACGGCTGAATCATCAGGTGCCCCAGTACTTGGCGAGATCGTGGGATCCTCAGTCCCTGGGGGCGGATGCTCTGATACTGAGTTGGTCCAGCTTCCAACTGCCGTATGTGTTCCCTCCTCTGGCTCTGATTCCCAGGGTCCTGTGGAAGATCAGGTCGGAGTGCAGGATAGCCATTCTAGTGGCTCCGGATGGGCCCAGGAGGTCCTGGTACCCAGACCTGTGCCAACTGTCAGGCGGACACAGGTGGGCTCTTCCAGACCGCGCAGATTTACTCGCACAAGGCCCATTCTTCCACCTCAATTCCAGGGCCCTCAGATTGACTGCATGGCTCTTGAGGCCTGGCTGCTGACATCTAGGGGTTTCTCCCCTACAGTGGTGGCCACTATGAATCGGGCTAGGAAGCCCGTTTCCAGGAAGATGTACCACCGGACGTGGAAGATCTTTTTTACCTGGTGTGCCTCTGGTGGACGGTCTCCTTGGCCCTTGTCCATCCCGACGTTGTTAGCTTTCTTACAGTCGGGTTTGGAGTTGGGATTATCCCTTGGCTCTTTGAAATGTCAAGTATCAGCACTTTCGGTGCTGTTTGACAGGCGATTGGCGCTCCTCCCGAAGGTGCGTCAATTTCTGCAGGGGTGTCGCGGATGGTTCCGCCCTACAAGAGACCTCTGGACCCTTGGGACCTTAACATGGTTCTGGCGGCTTTACAGAAACCGCCGTTTGAACCACTGAGAGAGGTTTCTCTATCTCGTCTGTCCCAGAAAGTGGCCTTTCTGGTGGCGATTACGTCTCTAAGGAGGGTCTCAGAATTGGCTGCACTATCGTGCAAGTCACCCTTTCTGGTGGTTCACCAAGACAAGGTGGTGTTGCGCCCACGGCCAGAATTCTTGCCGAAGGTGGTTTCAACTTTTCACCTGAACCAGGAGATTGTTCTCCCATCATTTTGCCCCGCTCCCGTTCATCAGGTGGAGCGCGACCTCCATACTCTGGATCTCGTGAGAGCTGTACGCATTTATGTGTCCAGGACCGCCTCCTTTAGGAGTTCGGATTCCTTATTTGTTCTTACGACAGGTCGCTGTAAGGGGTCCGCGGCTTCAAAGTCAACCTTGGCCAGATGGATTAAGGCTTCCATTCAAGAGGCTTACCGGTCCTCTGGTTTGCCTCTCCCGGTGGGATTGAAGGCTCACTCTACCAGAGCTGTAGGTGCCTCTTGGGCCTTGCGACATCGAGCGTCTGCTCTACAGGTGTGTCAGGCGGCCACTTGGTCCAGCCTGCACACTTTCTCTAAGCACTATGTGGTGCATGCCCATGCCTCTGCGGATGCAAGTCCGGGCAGGCGGGTTCTCCAGCGGGCGGTTGCCCACCTTTGAAGGGAACCATGTGTTATCCGTCTTGTTGAGGAACTCTTCCCGCCCTGGGGTATTGCTTTAGGACATCCCCATTGTCTGGGTCTCCCATTATGATGACCAGAAAAAAGAGAATTTTGTTTACGTACCGTAAATTCTTTTTTCTTTAATCATCAATGGGAGACCCAGCACCCACCCAGTTGTTCCTTTGCATGTTTTGCATTTGTTCTGCTCTCTGTTGAGACAGTGTTTGCCGGGTTGTTGAACCGTCTGTGCACGGCATTCTTCCCGATGTTTCGGGTGTGGTTTATTTTCTCCTCGCAGCTTATGGACCAAACTGAGGATGTTCCCTGCGGTAGGGGTTTATAAGCGGAGGAGGCGGTGTCTACAAACTTGTAGTACCTAGTGTGACCTCCGGAGGGCAGTGCCCTAAACCCCATTGTCTGGGTCTCCCATTGATGATTAAAGAAAAAAGAATTTACGGTACGTAAACAAAATTCTCTTTTTTGTGTTCATAATTGCACTGCCAGTGTCTGATTAATGTTGCTTTTGGTTTGGGTAGTATGAATCTGATAACAGGTTCCCTTTTAAAAGACTATTCCCCAAATCAATATGTGGTCTTATAATAATGTAAATACGTTTAACTCTTGACCCCCCTCAAAGCCTCTTGTTGTTCACATAACTGCCATGCACTTCCCAATTGGTACACTGTATACCTCCAGGATGTTTACTCTTCAGTTGACGTGGGATCCATCCTGCTTCCTAAGTGCATAGCTTTGTTCTACCTCCACATGGACAGTGTTATGTAACTTTTTAGAATACATTTTCTGTTCACGTACAGTACCCTGATTGACTGACTAACTGACTATTATATTTTGCCGTCTACTTCATACAAAAATGTGTGTGTTTTTTTACATTATTGTTAGGTTTCTGGCAGAGGTCAACTCTTGTTCTTGTTCCCCAAGGTCAACTCTTCAGTTTGTAATTGCTAGACAGGGCAGAGATGAGCTGTTTCTTGCCTTTCATTGATGCATATGGCAGAAGATAACACTCTGCTGCAGACATCAATCATGGTTCATCTCTGCTGAGCTTAGTCATTACAAACTTTATTGTGGAGTAGTGAAGGACAGTTGACCACTCCTGAAAACCAGCTAATCAAGCAATAAAGTAAAAAATAACCACACACAATCTACAATAGTTGTGTAGATAGCAGTAGATAAAATTAAGGATGGCATAGTTGTGTACAGGAGAATAAGTGTCGGTAATGGAAGCCAGCTGAGAGAGACTGCATGATATTGTAGGAGCAGTGAAAATACTGCAGGACAGATCCAATGGCAACTGGTGGGGCCTCCTGTGGGGAGGTGATATGTGCAATAAAAATGTTTAAGGCTGCATTCACACATTGCGTACTTTGCTGCGCTTTGTTACGCGCGCTTTTCAAAATACGCAATGTGCCTTTTGTCTGCTAGCAAAGTGAATGTGAAATTCACTTTGCAGTGCAGTCATTGCGCAAAAATACGCACTGCGTTTTCCGGGAGAAAGCGCAGCTCCGTAAAGAATTGATATGTCCATTCTTTACGCAGCTGCTCCTGCGTATTCTCCCTGGGATGTCACATAGGGGAGGAAGAATCCTGCTTCCTCCTCCCCTCTGTGACAGCTGTGGCCGCCCATTAGATTTCACAGTGTATTAATATACACTGTGAAATCTAAATTAAACAGAGGCAAGTGAATGAAAAATAAAAAAGAATGAATACTTCACCTGTCCGACGCCTTCTCCCGCTGTCCGACGCCTTCTCCCGCTGTCCGGTGCCTTCTCCCGCTGTCTGGTCTCTGGTTCCAAGTGAGAGGTGTACTGACAGGACCTGTGGTGATATCAAAGGGGCGTTCCCGGGCACTCGCGGTCATGTGATACATATCACATGACCGCGAACAGCCAATCAGTGCTGGGAACGCCCCCTCTGACGTCACCACAGGTCCTGTCAGTACACCTCTCACTTAGAACCGGAGACCGGACAGCGGGAGAAGGCGTCGGACAGGTGAAGTATTCATTCTTTTTTATTTTACATACATTTCCCTCTGTTTAATTTAGATTTCACAGTGTATATTAAAACACTGTGAAATCTAATGGGGCTGTCACAGAGGGGAGGAGGAAGCAGGATTTTTCCTCCCCTCTGTGACATCACTGCGCTTTCTGGAGTAAAGAAAGCGCAGTGTGTGAAAGCCCCTGCGTATTTTGTTGCGTTTTTTTTTTTTTTTTTTTTTTTTTGATACAATCTTTTTTTACTGGTTTTTAAACAAAAGGATAACAAAAGCGCAACACAAACAATACAAATCAATACAAAGAAAAAAACGAAAAGGAACCACCTCCTCGGGGGAAAGAGGTGAAGGTGGGGGAAAGGGGAGGGGGGGTAGGAGGGGGGAATAAACAAGGAAAAGGGGGAAAAAGTTTAAACGTGAGCCCACCACACTTTATTTTTTTTTTTGTACAAGATATAGAGAAAACAGACGCCACATTGTAAGGTGGGATAAACAGTATAGCCATTAAAAAGGTACCGGTACTGCACTAGGATGGTTCAGCCAGTTCATCCAGTTGTCTCTGGTCCGAGTCTTGGTCGGGCCGTCTAAAGCTAATTGAAATTCGTGGTGAAAGATATTGTTTAATCGGTCAGTAACCTCGGCAATCGTAGGGGGTAAGTCATCTTTCCACCTAGCAGCGACCACCAGTCTAGTGGCAGTTAGCACATTTGACACTAGTGTCCTCTGGTCACGCGGGTACTCGTGAATACCCAGGTGGAGGACCGCCAACTGGGGAGTCAGACTGATCTCCAGACCCGTGAGCGCTCTCACAAGAGCCGCGACTACCGCCCAAAAGGGGGCAATTTTGGGACAATACCACCACATGTGCGCCAGTGATCCAAGTCCCCCACATCCACGCCAACACAGAGGGGAGCGGTCACGGGAAAAGAGGGCCAATCTAACCGGGGTGTAGTACCACCTCATGTGTATCTTCTTCAAAATCTCTAGATGGTTCACACACCTGGACGCCTTTTGTAAAGCTCTGAGGCCCTCCCATCAGTCCTCCTCCGGAGCTATAAATCCAAGATCCTCCTCCCAGCGCCTCATGTAGCTCAGTTTGGACGGACCCAGGTCCGCGTTTAGTTGCTGATAGATACCCGAGAGTCCCCTGGTCTTTCCCGATGAAAGGATATATTTTTGATAATGAGAAATCTCATGCGGGGGCTCGACAGGCCAGAACGTGGCACTGCCACGTATGAAATGGGCAATTTGGGTGTATTGGTAGTGTGTAGACACTGCTTCAGGGAGTTTTAACACGAGATCCGAGAAGGGAAGGATCCTCCCGCCGACCAGAATATCTGCAAGGGACTGGATACCTGCTTTGCGCCACGGAGTAAGGTTCAAAAATTCAATGTGGAAAGACAACGCGTCTATGCTAATTTGGTCAGGGGGCAGCCGGATCCACCTCCCAATCTCTCTCCTCCAGCTTGCCAACATCGCAGCCATCGCGGGAAAAGGCATAGGCGTTGATGTGGGAGCTAGGCATTCCGCCTCCAATAAGAGGCGCAAGGGCCGGCGTCCCAGAGCCTCTTCCTCCATCTCAAGCCATCTCGGGGGGGTCCTCTGGGACCCACCACACTCTGGCCTCCTGAAGGATCGAGGCTCTGTGATACGCCGCTACATTAGGGACCCCCATGCCCCCTCTACTGTATGGTAGGTACATTGTGTTCCCCGATACCCGAGCTCTTCTACCCGCCCAGACATATCGGTTAACCTGTTGTTGTATTCGGGTCAGATAACATGTGGGAATCAACACTGGAAGATTCCTGAACAGATATAAAATTTTGGGGAGTAGGAACATTTTGAAAGCATGTATCCTAGCCAACCAAGAGAGATTCCCCAGTGAATGGCGCGTCCTTTCGGCAGACAGAGAGGCAAGCAAACGTTCCACATTGACCTCAATCAGTTTGGCGGAAGAGATAAGGGTGATACCCCATCCTCTCTCCACATATGTTGCGCGGCCGAAAAACGCGGCAAAAAGCGCAGCAAAATACACATGTGTGAACGCAGCCTTAATGTCTACATTATTATAAGACGACACTGATGTGGGGAATAGCCCTTTAAGTGTCAATATGTCTATCTACTGCTGTTACCTTCCGTAGACAGAATCCTCTTGCAGTTGTTGATTGCATTTGCATTAGGTACGTCAGTATTTCCAGAGATTAGTCAGCAGCGGATTGGCAGTCTGCTGTTGAAGCCCATCTGCTTTCTTCTAGCCTGATGCTGATGGCATATCTTTGTCCAATAATTGTAATCCTTGGTGTTGTACATTCTGTGCCGTTCTGAGGCTGCATTTGTCATGTATCAGATATTAGATATAGCCAACTGTTAACCCCACTTTGTTTATTGTTTTGCACTATATGTTAGTTTCACTGCTGCTATTCAGGAATCCTTGCCCATATTGTTAGGAAATAGCAACCAAAGCCATTTACGTAACTTTGTAATGATCATATAAAGCAAATGTGAGCCTTGAGTTTAATTTATACACAAAACAAGCAAATCCAACATTTTCTTAGTGTAAACTTTTAAGAAGTCTAAAAATATAAAAGGTAAATGTTTAGTTTGTAAAATGTATTGGCCCCTTCTCAATCATGCTAAATGTATAGTTGGTGATAATGAAGTATTATATTTTCATTTTGTGTTTGGTGAGCAAAGCTCCTGGTTTGTGCCCTGCCACATCAGCAGTGGAAAGTGATGTTGCTACCGTATGTGCCTGCATAAATCACTGTGGCCAGTCCTAGATAGAAGCTTCTGTTTGTAGGAATCCTAGCTATATAGGTTTTCAGTTTAGTTGGAGGTATCTTCTGAAATGCTTTGATCAGGTAAGTGGTGATACCAGAGGGTTGGAGTCTGCCTACAGAGGAATTGTCAGATTTTATATATTGATTGACTTTTTTACAAGCATACTATGGTTTTCTCATATTGCCTATTTCTTTTTCAGTGACTTTTTGATTCTTCCTGGATTTATTGATTTTACTGCAGATGAAGTGGTGAGTGATCTTCTCAGAACACAAAAATTAATACGCACAATGTATAACTTTTTTCTTTTTTGTCCCCATAAAGTCTACAGCTATGGTAAATTAAATTGCCCCTTTTGTAGGTCGCACTGTCCAGCTGAGAATGGCAGAATCCTGCTATTACTGGTTGATCACAAGTTAGTATAACAGCAGGTCCTTAATTGAATGACTTCCGCAGTGAAATAGATCTACTGAGCTCTTAAGATCATTTGGCGAAGCTCAAATTTCCGTAATTGATAATCTCGTGTAGGAAATCTAAGCTTTGATTCAATTTTTGTCCTTAGCCTAGAATGTTGTAAGATTTTCAGTAAATGGTTAAAGCCAGCATTAACTGACTAATATAGGGCCCGCTTCACAAACATGCAGTTCATAGGCTACGTACCAACAGCAATTTATGAACCGAAATGGGGTGTGAGGCTCCCATCCCAAATTAATAGCCTCACATGGAGCTGTGGGTTCTGGGCAGGAAACCCACGGTTGGTTTTCTATTCATGTCATGTTATTAATGAGTCAACTACCGTATATACTCGTGTATAAGCCGACCCGTGTATAAGCCGACCCCCCCCCCCCCCCCTACTTTTGCCCCCAAAATCTGGGAAAACCCATTGACTCGTGTATAAGCCGAGGGTGGACCCCGCACAGGTATACAGCCCCCAGCAGTGTGGTATACAGCAGCCTCCCCAGCAGTGTGGTATACAGCAGCCTCCCCAGCAGTGTGGTATATATAGCAGCCTCCCCAGCAGTGTGGTATATACAGCAGCCTCCCCAGCAGTGTGGTATATACAGCCCGCCTCCCCAGCAGTGTGGTATATACAGCAGCCTCCCCAGCAGTGTGGTATATACAGCAGCCTCCCCAGCAGTGTGGTATATACAGCAGCCTCCCCAGCAGTGTGGTATATACAGCAGCCTCCCCAGCAGTGTGGTATATACAGCAGCCTCCCCAGCAGTGTGGTATATACAGCAGCCTCCCCAGCAGTGTGGTATATACAGCAGCCTCCCCAGCAGTGTGGTATATACAGCAGCCTCCCCAGCAGTGTGGTATATACAGCAGCCTCCCCAGCAGTGTGGTATACACAGCAGCCTCCCCAGCAGTGTGGTATACACAGCAGCCTCCCCAGCAGTGTGGTATACACAGCAGCCTCCCCAGCAGTGTGGTATACACAGCAGCCTCCCCAGCAGTGTGGTATACACAGCAGCCTCCCCAGCAGTGTGGTATACACAGCAGCCTCCCCAGCAGTGTGGTATACACAGCAGCCTCCCCAGCAGTGTGGTATACACAGCAGCCTCCGATACCCCACCCCTGTAGTTTATACAGGCCCCCCGATACCCCCCCGCCCCGTAGTATATACAGGCCCCCCGTAGTTTATACAAGCCACCCGATTCCCACCCTCCCTGTAGTATATACAGGCCCCCCGCGCTCTATATACAGGCCCCGGTTGCAGCCACAGACCTGTAAGAGAATCGCTTTCATACTTGCCCTCCTTGCTGTCATCGCGCGTCCTCGTCTCCTTCCCGCTTCTACCCGGCGCATCCACAATGACGTCATTGTGGACGCGCCGGGTAGAAGCGGGAAGGAGACCGAAGGAGCGCGGGTAACAGCGAGGAGGGTAAGTATGAAAGTGATTCTCTTACAGGTCTGTGGCTGCAACCGGGGGCCTGTATATAGAGCGCGAGGGGCCTGTATATACTACAGGGAGGGTGGGAATCGGGGGGCCTGTATATACTACGGGGCGGGGGATCGGGTGGCCTGTATAAACTACGGGGGCCTGTATATACTACGGGGCGGGGGGGGATCGGGGGGCCTGTATAAACTACTGGGGGAGCGCAATGTAATATGCACGGCTCCCCCTGCCGCTGATGGACAGGGGGATGCCGTGCATATTGCATTGCACTAATGAGCGGCCCCACGTGACCGGCCGCTCATAGTGCAGCCTCCTCCTGCCTCCTCCAGCCCCCGGACACCCCCCTCCCCCCACTCAGCCGTATAGTGACTCGTGTATAAGCCGAGGGGGGCACTTTTCAGCACAATTTTTGTGCTGAAAAACTCGGCTTATACACGAGTATATACGGTAATCATGTGATCACTGTGATGCTTATATTCTTTTGGCTTGGAAACCTGGTCCAAGAAACATGGTGTGTGAACCTGGCCTCAAGTGCCAGCACCAGAGGACCCTAACCCAAATACTGAAAACCTTACAATATTCCAAGGGAAGGGCAAATCCTCTCAAAGATTTAGATGATTTATATGTAGAATATAACCTCGTAAGGGCAGGGTCCTCTCCCCTCTGTACGAGTGCATCATTATTAATTTGTTTACATATACCTGTATTTTGTATGTAACCCTTTCTCATTTACAGAACCATGGAATTAATGGTGCTGTATAAATAAAAAAATCTTAGCTTTTATTATTATGTAAGATTTATCGGTTGCAGGATATGCTTCTGTTTAATGCTCCTAGTTCAAATCCTGTTGTTCTGATGGACTCTACCGCCCCTTGTGGTCATCTGCAGCAGAACTTTCCCATTTTGAAATAAGGACTTCATGTAAGGTTATATGTGACCTTGTACAGGGAAATCATGTATATTCCACTCCTTAACGAACACATGGTAGATGTGGTCTCGGTGTCTGCACAGCAATGCTTTTCTTGTCTATTGTCTATAATTATAAGAGAGAATATACATACTGAGCTCAGTATGAGGAGTCTGTTTCACAAGTAAAGTATATCACCTTCCCCCAGGGTGGATTTGATTTAAATCTAACTGATTTAAATCACGATTTAAATCACTAGTCAGTAAGGCTTGATTTAAATCAGTGATTTAAATCAAAGTTTCTACCTAAACTAGTTCTTGCTACTTTAACATGCAAGTAGATGAAGATTTTTAGAATCACTTTTTATATTACTTTTTTCTCCCTAGTTTAATGGGTTAATCATTCATATTTGGACACCACTGTTCTGTTGTACTTAGGAAGGAGAAAAATAATCCTGACCTTAATAAGAATTTAAATAGATTTATTCAACTGAAACAATAACAACATTACAGCAT